>JAYMFT010250883.1:0-10905 GCA_038088735.1 Panulirus argus
CTTCATCCCACCACTCACTACCCTTCCTAATCTGCCCACCTCCTTCCTTTCTCATGCCACATGCATCTCTTGCACATGCCATCACTGCTTCCGTGAATACATCCCACTCCTCACCCACTCCCTTCACTTCATTTGCTCTCACCTTTTGCCATTCTATACTCAGTCTCTCCTGATATTTCTTCACACAAGTTTCCTTTCGAAGCTTAATTACTCTCAAAACTCTTTTCTCCCCAATATTCTCTTTTTTTTTTGAAAACCCCCACAAATCTTCACTTTCGCTTCCACAAGATAGTGATCAGACATCCTAGCAGCTGCCCCTCTCAGCACATTTACATCCAAAAATCTCTCTTTTACACGCCTATCAATTCATACGTAATTTAATAATGCCTGTTGACCATCTCTCCTACTAACATATGTATACTTGTGAATATCTCTCTTTTTAAACCAGTATTCCCGGTCACTAGTCTTTTTTCGGCACAGAAGTCCATGAGCTCTTCACCATTTCCATTCACAACACTGAATACCCCATGTGCTCCAATTATACCCTCAACTGCTGCATTGCTCACCTTCGCATTTAAATCACCCATCACTAATACCTAGTCTTCTACACCAAAACTGCTGACACACTCACTCAGCTGCTCCCAAAACACTTTCTTCACAAGATCTTTCTTTTCAATACCAGGTACATAAGCACCAATAATCTCCCATCTCTCACCATCCACTTTCAGTTTTACCCACAACACTCTGGAATGTACTTCCATACACTCTGTCACACACTCCCACAACTGTTTCATTAGTAGTGCTATTCCTTCCTTATCTCTTGTCCTCTCAACAACCCCAACTTCACTCCCAAGACGTTTCCAAACCATTCTTTCCCTTTTCCCTTTAGCTTCTTTTCACTCAGAGCCAGAACATCCAGGTTTCTTTACTCAAACATGCTACCTATCTCCCCTTTCTTCTCATGTTGGTTGCATCCACACACATTTAGACACCCTTCTCTGAGCCTTCAAGGGGAATGAGCAAGAAAACAGATTGTTAGGTTAAGGTACAAGACAAAAAATGATCAGGTGGACAGACCTTGCAGTAATTGTTTAGGGCTATGGGTATTTTAGATGAGGTTACTAGATAAATGATTGTTAAGTGTGTTCTGTAGAATATTTTTGTTTGTGAGAGTGGTGTGAATGGAGGCAATAGTCTCACCTAACAGTTAATCTTACCAAACAAAGTAAAAAATTAAGAGCTTATATTAGTTTGGAAGCCCAAGTACCACTTAAGCACACGACATGAGTTAATATGTTATCTGAGAGTTTGTGTGCCCTTGACCTATCCTATTCAATAGGAACAGAGTTAATGTAGAAAATATGGATAGATTGATAGAACTTTGAGTTTATGTTTAACATTATTTCTTAGGTTGTCAGTTCTCAAAAGAGTCTTTTATAATTGATATTTTTTGCTATGAATGTATTGCCACATAATTAATAAATGAACTACACCATACAGCAAATAATCTCATTGTATCATCTAACCCAGGTTGTGTTTGTACATTTCAGAGGATACTGGAAAAATCCATCTCACAGCACTGCTACATCAGATGGGTGCTGCTGTCCCTACACAGGAATCTGAGGTATCTCAAGAGAATCCTGAATCTCAAAGTCAGTATTATCCAGTTCATGCTGGGCTAGGAGATCCATGCCAACTGACTGTCCTTAATCGAGGTGTTTGTCCACACTGTCAGTCAGAAATCCATTTCACTCGATCTGATGGTCACATGCTATGGCATCAAAATTACAACCATAGTACTGTTGTCTCTTGGGCAGCTCTTTTGTCTGATGGAGAATGTCATGGGGCAATATTGAAAGTATGGGAGTGGAAGCACATAAGTACTGTTGTTAAGACTGTTAAACCCCCTCCTCCAATTAATCGAAGAACAACCAGAAGTAGTTTAATCAGTGATGTAGCAGAGATTGTTGAAACTGAACCTACTTATCTTGAAAAAGATAGTGAACATGAAGTGGAATATGACATTGCATTTAATTCAAATATAAGTTCAGAATCTAATCAGATATCTGATTTACCTCATGACAGTTTTGTGATGAAATATTCAAAAGACAATCATGCAAGTATAGATAAAGATAATACTGGGTCTGTGAGAGAAGATTCCAATGCACAACCCCCAACAACTTTGGAAAGCCCAAGAGCTAGGAGAAACTTTTTACATAATTCTCAGGAGATGATCTATGAGCATCCAACAATACACCACCATCGTGGAAAACAAGCTTCAGCCAGTCATGAAGACCACACTCAACGCTCAGAAAACTTACCTGCTACTCAGGAGCATCTTTCTCAGGAACTAGAGAAAAAGTTAAATTCTCAGGACTTTCATGAAAGCATCCATCACCCTAAACAGGTTTTAGCTACTACCACCATTCCAAGGCCCTTCCCAACAGGTATGAGAACAATGACCCCCAGCATCCTAGCACCACCGGGCTACCAGCTACAACAAATTCATGAACGATTAGCTGTGCTGAAAACTAATGGTACAGTTTGGCATGAGGAAACACTAGCAAGCCTGGGTTTAGGTATTACTCAGCTATGCAAGAATGAAAACTCATGCATTCCTGATATAGAGTCACATGCTAGATCAGGTGAGTTATGAATTTAGAGCTCATATAAAGAGGTGTGTGTACCGTAGTAGAAAGATTAATAGCTTAGATTATACCAGTTAACTAATATTTTGTTGCATTTTAAAGTTTATTAACCATGTGCAGAACATGGAATGTTCTCTGACTTGTATATACAATAACGTAGGTTCGAATCCTGGATATAGCAGTCGGTTCACAGTCAACCCAGCTGTTCATCCACCCATAGGGGTTGGTCAGTAAAATGGGTACCTGGCTAAGGGTAGAGTATATATATTATATACATATTAAGTTATTCTTGATCGCTGTTTCCCGCGTCAGTGAGGCAGCACCAGGAAACAGACAAAGAAAGACATAATTTTTTTACATATTTTTCATGTCGCTTGTTAGCAAGGTAGCGTTAAGAACAGAGGACTGAGCCTCAGAGGGAAAATCCTCACTTGGCCCCCTTCTCTGTTCCTTCTTTTGGAAAAGTAAAAACAGGAGTTGAAGATTTCCAGCCCCCTGCTTCCTCCCCATTTAGTTGCCTTTTACAACACGCAGGGAATAAGTGAGAAGTATTCTTTCTCCCCTATCCCTAGGAACTGAACCAGGGCATGTGAAAAATCTGGGGTAAACCACGGAAAGGTTTGTGGGGCCTGGATGTAGATAGGGAGCTGTGGTTTCAGTTTATTACACATGACAGCTAGAGACTGAATGTGAATGAATGTGGCCTTTTTCGTCTGTCTCCTGGCGTTGTCTTGCTGACACGGGGTGGCGATGCTATTTCCTGTAGGGTGGGGTGGTGTCAGGAATGGATGGACATGAGCAAGTATGAATATGTAAATGTGTATATGCATGTGTATGTATATTTATGTATATATGCATGTGTTAGTATGTATATGTATGTATTGTGCATATATGTGCATGTATGTTTATATGTGTGTATGTGAATGAATGGATCTTTCTTCGTCTGTTTCCTGGCGCTACCTCGCTAATACAGGAAACAGCGATCAAGTATGGTAATAAAAAAAATTTATATATATATTTTTTCATACATATTCGCCATCTCCCATGTTAGCGAGGTAGCATTAAGAACAGAGGACTGAGCCTTAGATGGAAAATCCTCACTTGGCCCCCTTCTCTGTTCCTTCTTTTGAAAAATTATAAACAGGAGGGGAGGATTTTCAGACCCCTACTCCCTCCCCTTTTAGTTGCCTTTTACGACTCTCAGGGAATACGTAGGAAGTACAAATATGCCACTCAGTGATTTTTATGATTTATGACAGAGTCAGTGGGACACCTAATCAGAATGAACAGAAGCATTTACACATTGTCAAAAAGTTTTATATAAAGGAAATGCATGGAAAAGTTACAGTTATAATGCTTATGATTTGAAAGCAGAAAGTTAGAAACAGTACACCTTTTTCAGCAAGTTTCTGAAAAAATATTCTGATATTAAGTAATGAAAAAAAATTCCATGTAAGGGAACTCTATAGTCTTTGTGCTTTCTCATCAATGTAAGTTATTATTTACAGGCCTAACTACTGTCTTCTTTTTTAAAGATATGATATTGGAAAAACATATACTTGCCAGTTGGCAGCAGGGTGTGCTAGGTGTGTGTCACACCCACAAAAGTCAGAATATTGATTCAGTAATTTTATGTATGTAGAAAACTCTTTCAGCTGTTTCACATGCATTAACTTATGGTGTTAACCATAGTTTTCATCTCTTGGCCTTCTTATTAGCTGATATTAGATGCATTCAAGCTTAGCAGTAACAGCACACTTTATCTTAAAAAAACATGATATTATCATAGGGGTACCCAGAGGTACCCAGTAATGTAATTCCTGAAGCTTTGTGTAGAGCTATAACCTAATCAAAATTCATGGTATTTTTATGTGTCACATTAACATTATCTTTTTTTGTCAAAACAGAGACTAGAAACAATTTAGTCCTGTTCCAGTTTTACCTTCTAAGAACTCTATAGAAAATCATAGTGCTTACTAGACTGCCTTGTGTCTCATACTAGTTGTATTGAAGTAGGCATGTGCAAATGTCTTCATGTCAGTTCAACACATGCACCCCCTCTGAAGATTCATGGGTGATTGAGGTGTGTGATATTTTTTCCAGTTGTGCCTGTAGGCTGCTGGTGACATTTTTGGGTACTTGGAATCAGACATCAACTGGGATTTCAGATGATGGCAGAAGTCAATAGATATAATGTGAAGCATGTAGCAACTGCTAAATAACATGACTTATGATTCAGAAGGTCCTAACTTCCAGATATCCAAGGAAGTATTTTGTGCTCACAAGACGGTGCCTCAAAGAGAAAAGTTTTTTCAATCTTCAAAACTTACATTTTGAATATAGATAGTTATTTTATTCTCATGTGGAGGTAGTAGTTGGTAGGTGCCAACGACCAGGGAGGTATTTTACCAGTACTACCCGTCGGGGTATCAGGAGGGTTAGTGACAACTGCTTCGTAAGCCAGCACTTTAATGGTTGTCAAGTTGCACTTCGCTGACCCAGGTAGCTGTCTTTTCTTTCTGCCTCACTAACATGTGGATTACTGGCATTCTGTCCACAAACATGCAATCTCTCCTTGTTATATGTAACACTTGACAACACTTAACTCACGCAGCTCATTCTTAGTAACTCTACATTTTCTTGTGGTGAACACTGTGCACTAGCCCTGCCTTTTGGCAAAATGGTAATAGCAGTAGACAGAAGGTCAGGTTGAACCTCTATAATCCAGTAACCTTGGGACCAGACCACTGTCGGAACACAGAAAATGCCAAAAAACAGAAATTGACCCCTATTTAATCATATGCCCAACCCTTAGTCTTGCCAGCTCACTCCACATACATATTGCTGTGTTATCAAAGGTAGAGCAGAGCTTAAAGTATGAAATAATACAACCAATAATGCTTCCAAGCAAGGTTCTGCTTTGGGGTGTGCTGAACAATTATCTAGAATAAAAGAAATTAACACTTTGGATTGAGGCCAACAGAATTTTAAGCCATGTCCACACTATCGGGCAGTTCCTGGGGGCTGTTCTCTCACCGGGCAAAGTCTGTCGGGCATGCCTGTGTTGCTGTCCACGCTGTTGAGGTTGTTAGGCAGTCAAGTCATACAGTAGCTAGTAGGTGGTTGGTAGGCCACGAGTGCGGTATCACTATGCGTGCGCAGTAAACTTGAAAGGAAAAAATAGCGCTGTGTAGCATATTGATTGCTGTATGTGTAAAAAAGAAAAAAAGAACAATGAAGAAAACTGTATGGTGTAAAGAGTGGTAACTTTTTGTGGCTGACATCACCATTCCTCCAAACCTGGCATCAAACCACCAGGCAGTATCTGGTGATTTCGTTCAACTACGGACAAGGGCAATTTGCTGATTTGCCCATCAAAGCTGCCACAAAGTGTTTGATGACAGACTTAATACTCATGCCCGCCTGACATTGCCCATGAGTGTGGATGCTCCTTTACAGGGTGCTCTAGCTTTGCACACAAAGTAATTTTCAAACCATTCAAGATAAAGTTTAGTTGTCATCCACCCTTTTTTAGAACCACAATAGATAAGTGAAAGAATTTTCATTCCTTTAAAGGCCCTTGGGTGAACACTCTTACCAGTTACCATCAGCTTGATTTCATCTGTTCCTGCAGCATTGCTGCAACCAAGAATTGTTACCCTATATTTGGAATCCTTACCCCTAGATGGAGACTCCTCAATTCTTGTGCAAGGGTTTTTCATGACATATGACACCAATATAGGGCAGATTCATCAGCATTATACACTTTTTCAGGGGCTAAGTTTTCTGCTGCCACTATCTGTGCAAATTCATCCACAAACTTTGTCACAGCTAAGCATCTCCCCAGAAATGCTTACACCTTCATTACGTCAGAGCTTAAACCACTTTATAATTGCACTGTATAATTCTGCACTCCTAGCATCTTTCAAAGTTTCCGAAACTTTAAACTTTTCTGGCTTTCATTTTCAGTTGATGATCCAATCTCACAGTACTCACAAAGTCTTTACAGAATTCCTTTATCTAATTTTCTCAGTAACACCACCTTCTGAAGCACCGATAATGGTTTATGCTTAGGCTTATTAGCACTATCACCATCTTATGCTCCTCTTGGTCTCTTGGATGACATCCTGAGGGGCTAAAATACAGTTAATACAAAAAATCAACAGGACTGTTAATTAGCTTGGCTGCAGTGTAAACAGATTTTGGCACCTTATCACTGCTAACTTGCTAACAGCAGCACCCTGGTGGCAGATCCACAAATTAATGGCGACAGATTCAAAATATGCCGGAGCATGGTAGTTGCAGGACCACAGAGGTACAACCTGCATAGTGCTGTATGAATGCAAGCCATGGGTTACAGATGAGAATGTAAGCAAGAGAGTGAATGAGTTGGAAAAATAACTGTTTAAGGATAATATGTGATGTGAGGAGGGTTTATTAAGCAAGTAATGATAGGATAATAGAGATGTGCAGTAATAAGAAGAATATGGTTGAAAGAGCTGAAGAGGGTATGCTGATATGGTCTGGACATATGGAGAGAATGAGAGAAGAAAGTCTAACAAAGAGGATATATGTGTCAGAAGGGATAAGGAGATGGTTGAGACTGAGTTGGAGATGTAAGGATGGAGTGAATAAGATTTTGTGTGCTCAGGGCCTGAACATTCAGGAGGGCAAAAGGTGTGCACAGGATAGGGTGAATCAAAGCAATGTAATTATACAGGGGGTGGTGTACTGTCAATGTACTGAACCAAGACATGTGAAGCAGCTGGGGTTAACCACAAAGAGGTCTGTGAGACCTAGCTGAGGATAAGGACTGGGATATCAGTGCTTTACACATAGCAGTTACAGAAAGTACGTGAGGAAATGAGGCTTTTTCTTTGTCTGTTCCTGTCACCATCTCACTGATTTGGGAAACAGTGAACAAGTATAAAAGAATGAAAAAACAAAAAAAGAAAAATCCATCTTTTCATTCTTCATTCATGTTCACCACTTCCCATGCCAACGATGTAGCACAAAAAAAATATTTCCTTTGATCACATCCACTTTCCAGCTATCATGTAAAATGCACTGAAATCAGAGTTCCCTCTTCACACTAAGGCCTTATAAACCTTTCTGTGATTTCCTCAAACCACTTAATGTGCCCTGGTTCAGAACACTGACAGCATGTTGTCCTCTGTATACCACATCCCTCCAATTTGTTTTATCTCTTGCACACCTTACACCCTGCTGCATGTTCAACCCCATACCTTCAAAACACTTTCAATCCTTCCATCTCCTCCTTAGTTTCCCCCCTTTTTCTTTTTCCCTCCACTTCTGACATGTGTACTCTACTGGCATCCTCTCCATATGTATAAACCTTTCCAGCATGCCTTTTTCAGCTCCCTCATACATACTCCTCTTACAACAACCATTTCTTATTCAATCAACCCTCCCTACACCACATACTGTCCTCAAACAGTAAATTTCCAAAATATTCATGCTATCCTTTACATTTTTGCCTGAGGCCCACACCTTGCAACCAAACAGCACCAAAAGGACTATTATACCATCAAACATACACATCTTTGCCCTTAAAGATAGATGCACATTCCTCAATGCCCTTAAGATCTTTGCCCTCTCACTCATCCTATGGCCCATTTCAGTTCACATGGTTCCATTCACTGCTACACCCACTCCACCTCCCTCATGTTCTCTCCATTCAAATACACACTCTAAATAATCTGTATCTTTTCACTACTAAACCTGATATCTTTGCTTTCATTCAGAGTTACTCTAAACTTTCTTTCACAGACTCTCCTAGGCTCAAACACCAGCTTTTGCAGTTTGTCACTTGAATATGCTAACAGCACCACGTCATTAACAATAAAAAAGAATGACTCATCCTCCCCCCTCAAACCACCACCACTAATGACTGCACTCACCTCCCTCCAACCTAACATCACACACCCCTAACACAGACCCATCTTCTGGAACAACTCACCCTCCTCTCTACCTACTCACACACATGCCTTACTCACTTGATAAAAACTTCTCACTGCTTCTAATTAATTTTCTCCCACACAATATAGTCGTAGCATCTTCCAAGGACCATCCCTATCAACACTATCATATGATTTCTCCATATTCAAGAATGCCATGTACAAATCCTTCTGTTTCTGTAAATATTTCTCTGGCACATTCTTTACAGCACGACACCTCCCCATGTTCTGGAGATACACTAAAAAAACTAACTAATCATTAACATGGTCATCCCCTTTCTTGAGAAACTCATCTCCAATACCATCCACTCTAGCCAATTCCACATCTCATTTTACCCACAGTATCACCACTTCCCTTTTCACGAACCACTTGCCATGACTCTCATACTTCTCATATCTTACCAATTCAAACATTATCACATCTGCCATACTATCATCACACACTTTTAATAATCCTTCAAAGTACTCACTCTATCTTCTCTTCATCTCATCTCTGTTTGTTACTGCTTCCCTATTCACCCCTTCACCAATGATCCTATCTATTGTTTTCTCCACTATTAACCACCTTGCAAAACATTTTCTTATTCTCCCTTTAGTTTGCTGATACTCTCTCAAATTTTATTTGCCCTTTTTCAGCTATAGCACCTTCCTTCTGACCTCCTGCTATTTTCACCAGAATATCTTCCAATCACTCAAACTCTTACCCGTAGGTATCGGCCATACACCCCACTTTTGTCTTTAATCCCACCAATCAGTGCTCTTTTTTTTAATGCCCACCTCCCACCTTCCACATATCAAACATTTATCTCACACATCAGCACTGTTTCCGTATATACCTCCCATTCCTCCCCCACTCCCCTTGCTTCATTCATTCTCACATTTTGTCATTCTACAGCCAATTTCTCCTGGTACCTCTTCACACAAGCCTCTTTTCCGAGATAACTTGCTTTTACCATCTTCTTCCCTCACATATCATTTGCTCTTTACTCAAAGCTCCTACAAATCTTCAATGCTTCCACCATGTAATGATCAGACATCCTACCAGCTGCCCCTTTCAGCACATTCACCCATTTCAGCACATTCAAATATATGACTCTCTCTTTGGCATGCCTATAAATTAGTACATAATCCAATCATGTCTGCTTACAACCCTTCCTACTCCTATACTTGTGTATGTCCCTCTTTTTAAACCAGGTATTTTCAGTCACCAGGCCTTTTTCAGCACAAAATTCCACAAGCTGTTCACAATTTTCATTCACCTTACTGAATACCTCATGCTCCCCAATTATAACCTCAACTGCAACATTACCCAATTTTGCATTTAAATCACTCAACACTAATACTCAACCTCTTGCATGAAAACATGAGACAGACATACTCAGCTCCAACCAAAATACTTGCCCTTCTTCATTAGTCTTCTTGTGGCCAGATGCATAAGCACTAATAATCACCCACCTCTCAAAATATCATTTCATTTTCACCCATATCAGTTTGGGGTTCACTTCTCTACACTCTTCCACACACACACACACACACACAGTCACTTCTCTAACTAGAGAATAGCTCCAGGCACTGGTCCCTATTTCTTTCAAGACAAATGGGTCTACAATTCATGAAGCCTATTGGAGGGAGGGAGAGAGAGAGAGAGAGAGAGAGAGAGAGAGAGAGAGAGAGAATCAATGGGCCATTGAGTGATATATGCATCAGATATTTAGTCTAAGTATGCTAAATTCTGGGAGTTTATATAGGTGTGGGACAGAAGCTTCCCAGGTTCAAATTGAATGCTGAAGTGTTGTCAACGTCAAGAATTAACTTTCTCTTATTCTCCCCTTTTGAGGAAACCCAATTTGTAGATGTCAGTATACAGAATTGCTTAAGAACAGGTGTAGTTATGTTGCTGCACATTAGTGCAGCTTTGACTTGCCACAGAGGAGTAAAGTTTTAGTGTAACCAAAATGGCAACACTCATTGTCATTTAAAGATCTAAATTCTCAAAATGCATGAAGGCATTTTGTTCTAGTAAGCTTGACAAAGAAGATATATGCTTTAGCAGTGGAGGGAACAAGGAGAAAAGGGAGACCAAATTGGAGGTGGAAGGATAGAGTGAAAGGGATTTTGTGTGGTTGGAGCCTGAACATAAAGGAGGGTGAAAGGCATGCCTGGAATAGAGTGAAATGGAACGATGTGGTATACCGGGGTCAACTGAACCAGGGCATGTGAAGCGTCTGGGGTAAACCACGGAAAGGTCTATGGGGCCTGGATGTGGAAAGGGAGCTGTG
>JAYMFT010250894.1:0-10905 GCA_038088735.1 Panulirus argus
TTTCCAAACCATTCTTCCCCTTTTCCCTTGAGCTTCGTTTCACTCATAGCCAAAACATCCAGGTTTCTTTCCTCAAACATATTACCTATCTCTCCTTTCTTCTTATCTTGGTTACATCCACACACATTCAGACACCCCAATCTGAGCCTTTGAGGAGGATGAGTCCTCCCCGCCTGACTCCTTCTTGTTTCCCCTCATAGAAATTGAAATACAAGAAGGGAAGGGTTTCCAGCCCCCTGCTCCTGCCCCCTTTAGTCGCCTTCTACGACATGCGATGGGATACGTGGGAAGTATTCTTTATCCCCTATCCCCAGAAATATTACTAAAATGGTAGTATACCGAACAATTTTTTTTTTTCTCCGAGAATTTTTGATTATAGCAGATGCAGAAGATTATTTCAGGCTAAGTCAGTCAGTTAGATATTTTTTCATGAAAAAGTATTTGATTTTAGCCTATATTAAATTGTATTTTTCCTGGTCAGAATTTGCTTGGCTTAGGGTCATTTGGCACTGCAGAGCATGTTCACTTTGCATTTCAGTGGACAGCATTCTAACATATTTGCATAACATGACCACGTGTCAGCATCTCATGTATTTGTGAGACGGGATATTTGTTCAACAGAGCTGAGGTTACAGACAGTACACCTTGTGTGTCCAAGTGTTGCTGATAGATAGCTGTCCTAAAGCAAATTTTTAACTCAATAGGGATTGCTGCCATGATAGACCAGAGGAGCAACATTGTGCTGTTGTCTTCTGGTCTTTCTTACTTCATGGTTAACCCTCAGGTTGTCTCTTGTAAATGTAAAAGATATAAAAGAGTAACAAAGAGAAAAGTTTAACCTGCAGTGGACCAAGGCAGGTTTAAGGAGTGTTATACATGTTGAGAAGTGATTACATTTCTCACTTGATCTTCCTTGGTGATGAATGTGTCTGGTCTTTGCTTCAAGCTAGTGTGGTCAAAAAAATTTCACAGGATGGTATACACTCATCCCTACTGGTGTCCACTTCATATTTGAGACCCTCTGATTAGAGATGAGTTTAAATATGTTCTTAATTTTTTCTGTGATTTGTATAATAGGGTATCTAAAGAGATCAATGAAAATAGCATAGCCAGCAAAATTGTACCCAATAGACTTAGTGTGTGTGAGGGCATCTTTAGGTATGTAACAGCTAGAGTATTATTATTCATAGAAGAATTAGGACATTAAAAAGATAATGGATACTCTAGAAGCAAGAATGGTTACAGTGGATATGACAGTGGTTGGAAATGATGATTTTCAAGTGATGAGAACAGGATGAAGCCTGAGTCAGGAGGAAGAGTTACAGAAATGGACATAAGCCCTAAATATGGAGTTTTGTGGTAGGAACAGATAGAAAGAGGCTGTTTTACCCTCAGGCAAGGCTGGATGACATAACTCACAAGGTACAGGACATGGGGACACTGCTGAAGACAGTTTAGTTGTTGGTCAGGCTGGGACAAACAACATGCTCAGGATAGGTCAGAAGAGATCCTTTATAAATGTAGAATACTTATAAGAAGGGATAATTTTCAAGTGATCAGAAATGGAGTGAAGCCCAAATCAGGTGGAAAGATAACAGAAACATACATACGCTGGGTTTACAATATTAAGCATTTGAATGTAGGAAGCGGCAGTGGAGTCTGCCAGTTATGTCGAGGGTTAAAAGGAATTAGTGATTGAGGGTGATGGTGCTGAATTTGAATGGGATGACTGGTGAAAATAAAAAGAGGGAGATTATGGAGAGGTTTAAAAGTTTTGACATGGATGCACTAGGGATTGGGGAAACCCTTATCCTTGGGCAGGGTGTTTGGAGTGAAAGTGGAAATGATGAATGTAAGTTATGGAAGGTTAAGTATGGATGGGAATGAGTGAAAATTACCAGGAGAGAGGAAAAGAAGGATGTACAATTCTGCTATTACTAAGAGTATGGGAGGTTGCTACAGAGTATGGATGGAATAGATCAAGAATAATGTGGGTGAAAGGAAAGATTGGGATTGTGAAATATGCATGGGTATTTGTGAATATGAAGACTATACAAGGTAAGGATGAATTGAAGCTTTTCTGGAGGAATTTGAATGACTGTATAAACAGTTTTGAGAATGAGATAAACATGGTTGTTTTGGGTGATATGAATGCGAAAGTGGGATGTGATGAAATTGGTGAGATAGTTGGTAAATGGGGAGTCCTGGAGTAAATGAGAATGAAAGCTATCTTGTGGATGTTTGTGCTGAGAGGGTTGTATTCCTTGCAAACACCTTTTTTCAGCACAAGATGATCCACAGATATAGATGGATGAGGAATGATGTGGCAGTGGATGAAAGATTGAGAAATGCTGGGCTGGATGCCAGAGTTGTGAGAGGATTCTCTGGAGACTCTAACCATTTCACAGTTCTTGTGGGGATGAGGATCCGGGAGAAGTGGAGGTATGGAGTAAGGAAGAATGGAGAGGTAAAAGTGTTGGCAAGCGAGAAGATGAATCAGGAAAAATACAGGGAGGAGTCTGAAAGGAAGATAACTGAAAGCTTAGATGAAAGTGCAATGAATTTAGGAATGCAGTCATATGTTAATGAGGTATTTAGAATGTTTAGAGAGACACTAGTAGAGGTTGTAGAATCAGTTTTTGGATATAAGGTAGTGAGATACAGAAATAAAAAGGGCAATGCATGGTGGACAGAAGAGATTAGAAATGCTGAGAAAGAGAAGAAGAAGGCTTATTGTAGATTGCTCAGTAGGAATGTACCAGTGGAATTTCAGTAAAGGAGGAGGGAAGAATACAAACTATGTAAGTGGAATGATAAGAAGCTGATAGAGGAAAGCAAAGAAAGAGTAGATGAAGATTTTGGAAGAAAATTAAATGAAAAGTTTTGGAATAATTAGAAACTATACTGGAAGGAAGTGAAAAAGGAAAGAGGTGGATGTAAGAGTGGAAATGTTGAAGTGAGAAGTAAGGAAGGGGAATTGCTGAATCAAAAAGAGGAAGTTAAAGGAAGATGGAAAGTGTGTTTTGAAGAACTGATGAATGTGGGAGAAGGGGATGCATCAGTTGTTACATGCATGGGTATGAAAGAGGGAAGGAAGAGGATACAAGTGCAGGAGTCTATAGCAAAGAGGGAGGAAAGAAGGGTAATAATGAAGCTGAAGGTAGGAAAGGCACCTGGAGTGGATGGGGTTGCGGCTGAAATGCTAAAGTATGGAGGAGAAAGTGTGATAGAGTGGATGTGTCTTATATGTAATTTAGCTTGAAAACAGAAGGTTGTACCTGAGGATTGGGTGAAAGCTATTATTGCTCCTTTATTCAAAAGAAAAGATGTGAAGGATGTATGTAGCAATTATAGAGGAATAAGTCTGTTAAGTATACCAGGAAAAGTGTATGCAAGAATATTAATTGACAGAGTGATGGAAAGTGACTGAATTCAGAGTAAGTGAAGAGCAAGGGAGTTTTAGGAGAGGTAGGGAATGTATGGATCAGATTTTTGTAATAAAGATGACCATGGAAAAGTATATAGCAAAAGGTAAGAAGTTGTATGCAGCTTTTATGGATCAGGAGAAAGCGTGTGACAAAGTCAAATGGAATTCTTTGGGGGATGTGTTAAGGATATATGGTATACGGGTACAACTGTTGAATGGTGTAAAAGCCTTTTATAGAGGAGCAAATGCATGTGCAAGAGTGGATAGAGAGCTGAGTGAAAGTTTTAGGATACATGTAGGTGTGAGGCAGGTCTGTGTGATATCACTGTGGCTTCTTAATATATATATGGATGGAGTGATAAGAGAGATGAAAGCAAAACTAGGGAAAAGGGGTGGAGAGATGGAGTGTGTTGATGAGATATGGTGGCTAGTGGCAAGCCTGTGTATGGAAAGTGAAGAGGAGTTGTAGAGGGTTGTAAGTGTGTTTCATAATGTGTGTAAGCAGAGGAAATTGAAGGTAAATGCAAGTAAAAGTAAAGTAATGGTGTTTGAGAGGAAACGGAGGGAAATTATAGATTTTGTAAAACCATATAGAGTGAAAGAAGTAAGTGTACTAATTGTGCTGTGGATATGGAGGGGGGGGGGAAATTGGAAGAAGTGAGGGAATTTAAGTATCGGGAGATGTTGTGGGTAAGTGTGATTATATGGAAGGAGAGAAAGGGAGAGAGAGCAGTACAGGGTAGAAGAGTAATTGGGTCCCTTAATAGAATGATGAAGGGTAGAGGTGTAAGTATGGAAATGAAGAGAGGGTTAAGGTACAGCATAGTCTTCCCAACCCTGACCTATGCAGCTGAAACATGGGCATGGAATGAGGCACTGAGGTCAAGAATCCAGGCTATGAAATGAGTTATTTGAGAAGAGCATGTGGTGCAACTAGATGAAATGAAGAAAGAAATGAAAGGGTGTATGAGAGATGTGGTATGGCAAGGAATGCAAAGGGAGTGAATTGTAGGACGGTAGAATGGGTAAAAAGTAAATGCTTTAAGGTGGTTTAGGCTTGTGGAAAGAATGCAAGACTGAAAGTTTACAAGGAGAGTGTATGATAGTACAATTCAAGGGGTTGGTGTGAATGGAAGATCACCTGTCACATGGGCAAATAGAGTGGAAGAATACTGGAAGGAGAGAAATAGAGGAAGAATGCGTGGAATGATATATGCAAGGGAGGCATGTAAGGACAGGGATAAGTGGAGACACTTTTGCTGTGTCCACCCCGTGATGGAAATTCCCAGAGGGAATGGATGTCAGAGATATAGATAGATAGATAGATTGATAAAATATAAAAAGAAACCTAGCCTCACACTAGTTGGGGATTTATTTGTAAGACACTTAAATACAGACTTTCATGGTAGGAACAAAAGTATAAGGAGGCTATGTTAGCACATCACCCTCTGTATACCATATTGCTCCAGTTCACTCTATCCTGTGTTTACCTCTTACCCTTCTGCATATTCTGGCCCCAGCCACTCATAATGTTTTTCACTCCATCCTTCCATCTCCAGTTTGGTCTCCTCCTTCTCCTTGTCCCTTCCACTTTTTTGTCAACCACTCCTCACTCATTCTCTCCATATATCCAAACCAGTTCACCATATCCTCCTTAGCACTCTCAACCACACTCTTATTACTACACCTCTCTCCTACCCTTTTATTACATATTCAGTCATACCACCATGCACTACATCTTGTCATCAAGTTTTCAACATGCCCACCCTTCTCAGCCTGTTCTTATATATTGCCCATGCTTCACATACATGTATCAGTGTTAGGAGTACTATACCTTCTAACATACTCATTTTCACCCCACTCTTTATCATCCTTTCTATCCACACATTTCTCAGTGCTCTTAGAACCTTCATCCCCTCACACACCTTATGGCTCACTTCTTCTTCCATGATTCCATTCACTGCCATGTTCACCCCATGGTATCTAAAGCACTTAGCTTTGGTGAAGGGGACAAATAGAGAAGTGGCAGCAAGTAGTAATGAGGTGAGGAGGAGATTTAGAGAGTATGTTGAAGGATTGTTGATTGTGCTTGATGATAGTATGGACGAAGTAGGGTATTTGGGTTAAGGAGGAATGCAAAGTGGTTTGGCAAAGAGAGAAGAGGGGAGTGCAAGCCTTGCATAAGATGAGATGTGGCAAGGCAGCTAGCGAAGATGATATTGCAGTTGAATGTCTTGAGAAAGGTGGTGACTGTGTTGTTGATTGGTTAGTTTATATTTTTAGTGTATGCATGGATCATGGTGAGATGCTTGAGGATTGGTAGAATAAGTGACTAGTGACATTGTGTAAAGGCAAGGGGGTTAAATGTGAGTGTTCAAAATACAGAGGAGTAAGCTGTATGGGAGAGTGGTGATTTTGAGGATGAAAGTATATACAGGGCATCAAAGTTAGGAGGTAAAATGTGGTTCAAAGAGTGGCAGAGGTTGTGTGGATCAGATGTTTTATTTAAAGAATGTGTGTGTGAGAAATGCTTAGAGAAACAAAAAGAATTTATTTGTGGCACCTATGGATCTGAAGAAAGCACTTTATAGGGTTGATAGAGATGCCTTGTGGAAGGTCTTAAGAATATATGGTGAAGAAAAAAGTTACTAGAAGCAATGAAAAGTTTTTATCAAGAATGTAAGATTATAAGTTTTAATCAAGTAACTTTGAGTAGGTAGAGAGGAGGGTCTCTGATTCCAGGGGAAGGTGGGTCTGCAGCAGGGTTTTTTGATGTCACCATGGCTGTTTAATTTTTTTGTGGATTGGGTGGTGAGGGAGGTAACTGCAAGGTTCATGGAGAGAGGGGTGAATATATGGATTATAGGGGGTGCAGGGTCCTATGAAGTGAGTCCTCCCCCTACAGCACTGGTGGGTGATTGGAGTGGGAAACTGTTAATGATGGTGTGTTAGTTTAAAAAGATTGTGCAAAAGGAAGAAATTGAGAGTAAACATGAACAGGAGCAAGTTAATTAGGTTTAGCATTGCAGAGGGATGTGTTACTTGGGGTGAGTTTGAATGGAGAAAATTTGGAGGAAGTGTTTTATATACCTAGCAGTAGACATGACAGCAAATGAAACCATGGAAATGTAAGTGAGTCATCATGTGGGTGAGGGGTGAAGGTTCTGGGAAAACTAGGAATGTGTGGAAAGAGGTTGTTATCTAGGAGGATGAAAACAGGTATGTTTGAAGGTATAGTAGACTTTGTTGTGTAGTCTGTTGAAGAGATTGTGAGAAGAAGGGTGGATTTATTGCAAATGAAATGTTTGAGGACAATATGTGATGTGAGATGGTTTGAGTGAGTAAATGATAAAAGGATAAGAGAAAGTAGTGGTAATAAGAAGGGTTTGATTGAGAAAGCTGAAGCGGGTGTGCTGAAATAGTTTGGACCTAGGGAGAGACTGAGAAAAAGGATATGTGTGTCAGAGGTGGAGGGGAAAAGAAGGGAAGACCAAACTGGACATGGAAGAATGGAGTGAAAAAGATAATGAATGCTCCAGGCCTGAACATGTAGGAGGGGGGGGAGGCATGCACAGGATGGAGTGAATTGGAGCAATGTGGTATACAAGGGATAATATGCTGTTAGTGGACTGAACTAAGGCATATGAAGAATCAGGGGGAAAACCATGGAAAGATCTGTGGGACATGTTTGTGGGGAGGGAGCTGTGGTTTCAGTACATTTCACATGACAGTTAATGAATGGGTGTGATTGAATGAGGCCTTTTCTTCTACTGTTAGACTGTCTCCTTATTATCATCACTCCCTGATGTGTGCTATGGATCAAGTGCATATAGTGTCATTTCACTCACACATCCTTAATTCATTTCCGGTATGTTAAAGTGAAACATGATCTTTTACACTAATATAAGCTCTTAATGTGATCAGGGTTCACAGTGTGCTGTTTCTTCAAGTTAGACCACGGTTACCATTTGCACCTCCTACAAACACAAGGTGCTTCTTTAAATATATAATTTTGTCTTTCATTGCTGCCAATTACTGGCATTCCTTTTGTCTTGTTGAAAGGTTTTCATTGCCTCATTTCACATAGAATCACTTTCATTTACATTTATTCCTCATGTTTTCCAAAACCTCATTTACTCTTAACTTCTATGTGTGTTTCCCAAGTCATGTTTATATTACAGCAGATTGCTTTGTGGTAGGCTTTACCTGTAAAAATCTAAAGTCATTTCCACATATTTAAAGTGGTGGGAACCATTTGATTTTTTTTTTTTTTTTTTTCCAGGATGGATGTGGTGCTGTGTTTCGTTGTGATCGTTATTGTGGAGGGGGAAGTGCTGCCAGCAGTTATGGTGGCTATTCTCCCATTGAGGAGCGTTTAGCCGAGGACCTTCAGAACACCGACCGTGACACATCACTGCTCAGTCCATAGGAGATCACTTAGAAAAGACCCATAATCAAGAGATTACATACCAATATATTTTGTAAACATCTTTGACTGCAGTAAATCATATCTGTAATACAATCATTACAAGACATTCATCTGCAGTTACTGTGGGTTCTGGATAAAATCAAGAAAGATAACATTTACTTTGCCCCATGGAATTATTAAACTGAATGGTTTTGATTGGTGATTTTTTTACATCTGATAAGACTAGATATTGTTTATAATTCACAATCTATTTTTGCTTTATGAACTTTGTGTTTTGTTTTCCCATGGGGTCAGAAAACCTATGTACTCTTAGGAATATTTAGCTCATCAGAAATTATCTGATACTATCTGGATAACTTTCAACAGATTTTTTATTTTGTCTATAAATGGGAAAAATTCGTAATGAATATTTGGGTTAAGCACAAGTAGATAGACCTCTGTTGTAAAACCAGCCTGAAAAGAAGGGTCTGGAAATGTTACTTTTCATCTCTCTTGTTGTTAGTTATGCTCAGAGTAGATGTACCACATTGATCAAACCTTATTTAATTGGAAATGTATGAAGTTTTTTCAGATTATACATACCTATACAGACATAAGTAATATTGATTTATGGATTTATTCCAAGTTTTTGTTTGCTTTTTATGTAAATCTTAAACTTCAAGAATACCTGCCTTAGTGCCTTAAAGTAGGGTTAGATGCAATGTTGGTTGTATGAAATATATTGATTAGCATGAAAATGCAAGTGATATGAAGTCTTAAGCACTACTTCTCAGTCATTATAGTAGCTATCACGTAGTTCCAGACACAGGAAATTAAATTGTGGTACTTTGAGTAGAATACATTCAGTACTTGTGTCCTTATATAAAATGATACTTACATCATGTTTTATTCCTGTCTTTATGTTGTTTTTATCTGACTGTGATGCACATTCTCTCTGGGAACTCCCTCATGGGTGTATCCATGGGAAGAGAGTCTCTGTGACTGGTGAACTCAAGTGCCACTTCTTAGCCTTCAGTGTCTCACCCTTACCAGGCCACAGGCGTAGGGCAACTCTAACAGAGTCATTTTATAATGCATTACACTGCACTCATAAATAAAGGATGCACATTTATAATTTTTGATAAGACTAGCATATAGATGTGAAAAACTTCAATATGATGTGGAGGTTATTCATTGATGTCATGTACTGATTTATTACTCTCTGTAGTTTTTACTGATTTAGCATCAGGAGCACAGAATGGCCTTATTTGTATATGTTCCATCTCTAAATGTTACTTATGCTATATGAAAACCAAAGTATACCATCCAAAACCAGGCCCCATACGCTACTTCATCATTTACCACACTGCTTCTTACGCTCTGGTTCAGCCCAGTGACAATGCTTCATCCACGCATGCCACAGTGAAACAATCTAACCAGTGCATTCCTCTTGCTGTCCTGAATATCCAGACCTAGAAACCCCAAAGCCTTCTTCATCCCGTCCATCCATCTCCTTATTAGCCTTTCCTTCACATTTACAATCCCCACCTTTAACACATAGACCCTCTTAGTCTCATTGTCCATCTTCTCCATATGCCTGAAGCATTTCAGCACCCCTTGGTCAGCCCTCTTAAATCAGACTGTGCTTATATTGCACTTCTCTCTCATGTTATTTATTCCTTACACAGCCAACCCACCTCATGCCACATATCATCTTAAGACATTTCTCTTCCATCAAACACACTTTCATCCTCTCTTTTCATTCAAGACCCAGTATTCATACCCATACATCACTATTGGGACTACTGTACCTTAAGACATACACATCTTAAGCCTTATGGGCAATGACCTATCCTTTCTCACTCTCATTAACGCTCCTCTTCAACTCTTTGACTCACTTCAGCCCCATGGTTCTATCCACTGCCAAATCCTCTTCCAGGTACCTAAATCACACCACTCTCTCCTGATTCTTCCAATTTGAAAATGCTGTACACTCAAACAATTCTGTCTCACCATCTTCCTTTACCTAGTTACCTTATCTTCATCATATGTACTTAAGCTCTCTCCTTTTATAGACTCTCCCAGACTCCATCACCAGCTTACAGAAATTCTGTCTGGAGATTATCATCTACAAACAGCAGACGGTTCACCTCCTATGCCTCAACTCCCAGCATACTATTTATTTGTCCCTTGCTCCAAGACCTTAAATTTACCTCCCTCACCCCTCTTATTCCAGCAGATTAAAAGACTTTAGTTATACCATACATCCTTGATGCAGACCCCTCTTTCTCCAGGAACCACTCATCTCTCCCCTTCCTACATATATTCAAGCTTTAGTGTCCTAACAAAAACTCATCACTGCATTTAGTACATTTACATTCCTATCATATATTTGTAGCACCTTTTGGAAGACACTGTGTCGGTCTATATCACACAAAGTTTTCAAAGCAAATTCTTGGTCCACTCATACTTTGTCCTACCTAAAACTACATTGCTCCTTCCTAGTCAAATGGTCTGTGCACTCCACCACCCTCTCAGTCACTATTCTCCCATACGCCCTACCACATTTGCTTGATAGACTTTATCTCTGTAATTCAAGCATTCATTTTTATACTCCTTTTGTTTACAAAAGGACACTATACATGCATTCTTCGAGTCCTCAAGATCCTTTGTTTATGCCATACAAATGTCAGACAGCCTGACTTAATCAGCAACCCTGTCACCCACTCCTTTCCTGCCATGTTGCCATACTTCATGTTGCACAAGTCATTCATTACCTCCTCTCTTTTTGCAGTGCCAAAACATTCAGCATTCCATCAAAAAAATCACTCCATCTCTTCACATCTTTCCATCTTACCACTTCTCCATCCACTGTTCCAGTGTTGCCCCCGTTTGTTCTCTTCTTCTTGTCTTGTTCTTTTCACATAATTCACCTCTCTCCAAAACATTTCCTTTTCTTTAAAGGTTGTTAATATTAGCTCACCCCGTCCCTCATATATATATATATATATATATATATATATATATATATATATATATATATATTTTTTTTTTTATTTTTTTTTTTTTT
>JAYMFT010250905.1:0-10905 GCA_038088735.1 Panulirus argus
GTATTAGTCCCTAAAGCCAACAGCGAGAGAGAGAGAGAGAGAGAGAGAAGGGGGAGGAGGAGGTGGAGGGAGGCAAAGGATGTCGCCGAGGACAGATAAAATATCACCTAATATAACCGACAACACAGCCCCTTAAATCAAGAGAACTTAATGACCTGTGACTGCGTTAATATTGAAATATATTTGCTACTTCAGTCGATAAAATACGCTGACGTTTAACAGGCTCGCTGCGGGAGAGGGAGTAGCCTTGAAAGGGACAGAGGGAGGGAGGGAGGGAGGGTTGGAAGGGGGGAAGGAGTTAGTGGGAGGGAGGGAAGGAAGCATGATGGAGTGGAGGGACAAAGAGGGAGAGAGGGGGGCACACAGAAGGGGCCCAAGTTTTGTACAGACAAGTGCTGGTCGTAGCGAAGGTGACCACAGATTTATGACAGTGGATATCTCGTCACCATATTCAGTCTTTTTAACAACTGGAGGTTAAAAAAATAAGACCCTGGGGGAAAATATGAGACCATACAAAGACCATCTTTTTTTTTTTATCCTGTCTGGTGTTCTAGTCTAGTGTCCAGAGGGATGGACTTCTTTTTTTTTTTACGACGCTTTCATAAAGACAATAAAGATTTAGCCGTATATGATTTTTCTTTTAGATGATATTTACTGCAGAATATAATCTTGATAGGGATGAACTGCTGTCCATATTTCATGTAGCGAGTACGAATGCATAGGAAGACCGTCCTCTGGTGGAGATGACTTGAATTTCACCACATACTACTTGCTGCTGCTGCTGCTTGAGTACGGACGCAGTTTCTAGAGTCTAGACACAAGTATAATGGGTAACTAGTGAAGGTA
Organism: Panulirus argus; assembly: GCA_038088735.1. NCBI lineage: Eukaryota > Metazoa > Arthropoda > Malacostraca > Decapoda > Palinuridae > Panulirus > Panulirus argus. The sequence continues at coordinate 847 of JAYMFT010250905.1, forward strand.
CAGGTATTTGATGATCTATGGCGAATGACGCCACCATACTCCGCTACGTAACAGGGTGGTTATAGCAGAGCTGTCTCCACGTACGTACATACACCTGTCGTGCTTAATTGTTGCGGTCAGACACCATCATTAGGACATCTTTTCACCGTCAGGCATCATTAATTTGTCTTCACCCAAGTCCGTATCTTCGCTTCCTCTCCCTCCCTTCCCTTCTCCCTGCCCATGTGCCGTTCCTTATTCACCCTTGTCACATGCATGCCCCTTTATACGCTCAGGTCGCTACAGTTTCACGACCAGTCCCTTTTTCTTTTCTCTCTCTCTCTCATAAATACCTCATTAGGAAGTGCTCATTCCTCACTCCGTACACTCACGTAAATCGTATATTCCAGTCTTAGGAAATCGAACCCTACAAGGTTGTACTGTCTGAGCCATTCACTCATTAGAATTGGCTCCCGTTCATTAGGGAAGTCTGAGCCATGCTTTCAGTCACCCTCTCCGCCACACTCCCAAGCTACTGTCGCCTTTCTTAACCCCATAGCAACCTCACCTCTGGCTGGCAGGGGTCTCGTCTCCAATCTTATCTCCTTCTTCATCATTGCCTCAGGATCTGCCGTACTCCTCCAGCTTTACTAGGATCAGTCTCGTGATGGGTTAAACGTTCAAGATATTTCCACCTCAACACCATCCAAAACCAGACCTTACACTCTTGAGTCGCCGTGTTCAGAGAGCAGCACCTTGACCTAGTTAGCTTTCATTTTAAACTTCCCTCCTCTTACAGACTCTTTCAAATTCCCTCTCAAAGACCCGCAGTTTCCACTATGCGTCTCCCCCCCATCCAGTGAACCATCATCTGCAAACGGCAACGTCCCCGTCTTCCTTCCTAGTTCTAGGATTAAGCCTCTTACTACATACCATTGCCTAAATATCACTCAGATATTCATTTACAAGGCATTTGTCTAAGCATCGACACAAAACGCACGAGGGCTGCAAGTCATACCGTAGCCTATCAAGTCATTCTACCACCTATTGCCAACCGTGCCTCACTCTCCTTGCGTAAGAACTCTACCTCGAGCAGGTTTCTCTTTTTTTCCTGCAAACCTTAAACAAGATCAGTTATGCCGAGGTAATGCTTTTTTGTATCTACAGAAGTAAAACGAGTATTCATATATGCCCGTGTAGAACAACCACAAAGTTTTACCTTAACCAGAACACTACATTAACAAAGAGAGAAGCGTTAATTAGAATAGATTTTCCTCTGGCGAAAAATAATCAGTCATTTAATTGCCGGCCAGTACTCGAATATTCGTAACAAAAGCCACGGTAACAAAAGAGTAGAGTTCCAGAAAGCTTCAGTTTTGGCTGGCAGGTAACCTGTGCAGTCGAATGTACATCCAAGCATTACATGGGCTCATATACCATAGCGAGTGTGAATTTGGTCTTAGGATTATCTTCATCACCTGAAGAAGGTCATCAAACATTTTTCGGATGGTGTTTATGAACAGACCTTTACGGGCTAAAGACCTTAGCGGTTCAGAGGCCTAATAGCCCCATTAACCAACCCCAAAATTGAAGAGCATGAGAGGTGTAACTAATATATTGTTGGGCTTTCTTCTTTCTCACTTGAGTTGTTTTCGTTGCAGTTGCTCTTCTCAGGTGAGTGTAGAGAGTGTGGATACCAGGCCCAGGTGAGTATACCGTGTGTGGGTACCTGCCTCATCTGACTGTTCCATGTGTTGGTACCTGCTTCATGTGACTGTACCGTGCGTTGGTACCTGCTTCATGTGACTACCGTGCGTTAGTACCTGCTTCATGTGACTGTACCGTGTGTTGGTATATCTGCTTCATGTGACTGTACCGTGTGTTGGTACCTGCCTCATGTGACTGTACCGTGCGTTGCTGCTTGCCTCATGTGATTGTACCGTGTGTTGGTACCTACCTTTTGTGAATGTACCGTGTTTTGGTACCTGCCTCATGTGATTGTACCTGTGTTGGTACCTGCCTCATGTGACTGTACCATGCGTTGGTACCTGATTCATGAGACTGTACCGTGCGTTGGTACCTGCCTCATGTGACTGCACCGTGCGTTTGTACCTGCTTCATGTAACTGTACCGTGTGTTGGGACCTGCCTCGTTCGACTGTACTGTACCGTGTGTGGGTACATGCCCTAGGTGAGAGTAAATTGCGAGTACCTGCCCCAGGTGACTGCATAAGGTGCTGGTGTACCTGCCCCAGGCTAGTGTACCGTGTGTGCGTATCTGCGTGCGTGTGGTGGAGTGGATATCCTCAACGTCGACCCATTACCACTAGTGGTACTAGCGGTGGTTACCGGCGGAGGTGGTGGTGGTGGCGGTGGTGCTTCTTCAGGAGTTTTTATGTGGTGCCCGAGGCCCGACTGCCGCTCATGTCAGGGCGACAGACGTATCTGTCACTTAGCACGATAATTGGACTGTGTCTGGCCGGCTGGACCAGCCCGCATTAATTACCCTCGTTATCATGACACTAAAAAAAAGGAAAAACAAAAAAGGTACATGAAAATGTAACCAATTTTTCAGTGGACGAAACTGAATTAATGAACGGGTTGAGGTGTTTTAGCATATATATATATATATATATATATATATATATATATATATATATATATATCCTTTTCTAAGCAGCAACACACGTCACGTTATGCTAATAATCGATGTCTGATACTTGATGAAATATCTGCAGGCATATAGAATGAGAAACCAGAGTAAATAGTGCTAATCATAGATAGGATTGCTATTGTGTATGATATCGTGTGTACTTAACCTAATTGTCCTACCTGTGCGGGAGGGAGTTCTACACTCGTGATGGGCCCCATCTCTTGAACTCTCTCCACTATCGAACAGGTTTTTGAACTTTTGTATGCTGTCCACATTTACTATACCTGAACTCAGTGTATTCCATTCATCCAAAACTCCTGTACTAGATAAGAAAAATATAGGCTTAAAAACCCTTCCTTAAAGGTTCGTGCTTAATTTGTGAGAGGTTCTGGTTGTTCTTCTCTTGCATTCTTTGAGGAAGTTCAGTCTCTCTCTCCGTCATCAAGCCGGTTATAAAACTTTTATGTTGGTATTAGAATACCCTCTACTCTATTCTCCTACATGGTGGGAAAGATTAAAGCCTCCAGCCTTCCCTTGTAATTCAGCTCTGTTAATTTTGGTACCATCTTGGATGACCTCCTCTTGACCTTCTCTGTTAGTTCTATGTGTTCCTTTAAGTGCGTTGACCAAACTTGAGAAACACATTCTAGGTCTCGCCTAATACAGGACTGAACAACTTGCTGGATAATTTCTTATCCAAATGCTTGGGTGCTGTTCTAATATTTGCCAAGAGACAGTTTGTCTCTTTTATTATTAGGTATCGGGTTAGGGCCGATGTCAGCTCCCAATACCTCTCACACACAGACTCTAGCAGCTTATTTCCTGCAGGAGAATAATCACATAGAGTTTTTTTTTCTGCTGTGCCCCATCCTCATTACTTTATAATTACTAGGGTTGAACCTCATCAACGTTTGAGATTGTGTAGGTCCCATTGTAAGTTAATACAATCTTCTTCGCTTTCCACTTGCATCACGACTTTGGCATCATCTGCAAACATATTCAGGCAAGAGGCAAATCCCTCTGGCAAGTCATTCACATAAATGAAGAGCAGTGGTCCCAGAGCAGAACCCTACGGCACACCATTGGTACACCTTAACCCATTTTGAAAAAGCTCCTCTGACACGCGTCCTTTGTTTCCTGCCCCTGCGGTGATCTACCAGTCTCCTAAGTGGTCAGTGTCAAATGCTTTCTGGCTGTCCAAATGTATAGAATCCCCTCAGCCTGTTGTCGAAAACGAATCTCACTCTTTAAGATTTAAGAAGGTTCTTTTACCAACGATCTTCCCTATTTCTCTTACTTTCGTAATTCTTTATGTCTGCAAAAAGTAATCCTTTTGGTTTCTGATTATTTTTTCCAGCACTTTACCGACGTCACTCGTTAGGTAGACGGGTTTATTGTTTAGCGCCTCCTCCTAGTCTCCTTTATTAAAGATAAGCATCGCCCTTGCCCTATTCTATTCTCTTGGCGTTATCCTAAACCACATTTCAAGTAGAGAAAGAATCATCATGCCTTATTTGGGTAGAGAGAGAGAGAGAGAGACACTTTGGTATTCCCTCTATTGGTGTTTTGTGTATGACTATTCTATATATTTGACTGCATTTCAAGACCTCCTCTCTGTTGTCCATGTGTGTGTGTGTGTGTGTGTGTGTGTTGTAGAAGCAAGAGCAGCTGTTGTGTTCAGGCCGGGCATGCATCCCTGACATTCCTGGGCTTGGGTGTGTGGCCACCAGATGCCAGGTTTTACTTCATATTTTGTCATTAGGACCATTATCATACTTCATGAAGGTTAACAACAGGAGTCTCCAGGTCCACCCGAGCGAGCTGGCTCAGGTGGCCACTGCTGTGTCAGAAATTTGCCTGCATCACCTAACGTAACTGAAAGGAACTACAGTGAGTAAGAAGGGAATGTGATTCGCAGGATAATATGAAACTGCTGTCTCTTGTGCTTACTGGTTTGCGCAAGCGCTGCCCGCGACAGATGACAGGTCGATGTCATCTGTTTCAGGAACTTCGTTAGGTGGAGGAGGTGGTTGGTACCTACCTGCCTGTCTCCCCACATGAAGGGCCCGCAAGAGGTACGTGGTAAAACATGCCAGAGGTCTTACGCCGGGATTGCATGCCCGCCTCTCCTCTCCTCCACCTTGCTTTTTCATTTATAGACGTTGCTTTGGGTGTGTGTGTGTGTGTGTGTCGAGTCATCTAGTCATAGATGTAAACCGATATGTTCGTGATTTATTCTTCATGGGGAGGTTGCTTGAGGCTGGTGAGGAGCACAGAGATCATGAGTAATTGATGGCGAAAGAATGGTGATTAGAAGGTACAGTTGGTGGTTGATGATAGACCGGTGATAGAGGGTATACTGATGCTTAATGATTAGACTGGTGATAGAAGGAACGCATGATGATGGTTGATGATAAAATGGTGAATTGAGGGTACAGGTGATAGGTGATGATAGACTGGTGATAGAGGGTACAGCATTAGTGCCCAGGACACTACCACGCGCTCCAGCAGATAACCTCGTCACAGACCATCAGGTCTTCTGCCATCTGGGGTCTTCCCATGCAGTGTATGCATTGTAACATCAACGTAGCATCTAAGACTTTAGCACTTCTGAACTAAAAATCAGTACACTAAGTCCAATTAAATGCTTGAATGCAGCCTGGGAGACAGGAAAAAGGTTACGTTAAGGAAATAATGTCGACTGGTTTAATGTAAACCTCCGTTTAGTGTGACCACATATAAGAACCGGGTGTAACGACACAGCATTTTTCCTTAAGATAGTAATAATGATGATAACAATAGTAATAAAAATGACAATAATGTTAATAAAGATGACAGTTAGACAGCTCATCAACACTACCCCCCTGACAATATCGACACACGCCGTATCAAAAAGAAAACACAAGAGTCCCTCAACAACAATAGGACTGTGAGATTAACGCGTGTTTACCAGAGAGAGAGGATAGCCTCACGTACACCCCCTGGATCCCCACGTCCACAATGTCCACACAACAAGGTTCCCCCCCCCACCCCCACCACCACCACCATCGCCATTCCCGAACGCACGTGTGTACCTGCTGCGTGCATGTACGCACGTGCGCTTAAAAGCAATTTCGCCGACGGGTGGGCATGATGCGTGTGTGCGGCGGCGGCGGGAGGATGTCTCGCTGACGCGCGTCCTCACGTTGCTCCCTTGCCGTACTCGGGCGGGCACGCTCACCACAGCCACCACCACCACCACTGCTGCTGCTGCTACAGCCTCCGAGGTGGACCTTTTCATGTCGTGTTCATTTTAAGTATCTGATGACGTACTTAAGTTCAAGGAGTACCCAATCTGATGGCGCCTTACACACACACACACACACACACACACACACACACAAAGGCTTGGCTTGGGCTGGTGTGTGTGAGTATGCGGGTATATACACACGGGAATAAAGACAGTGCATTTATACAGGGTTATGAGACGGGACAACACGAGTGTACGAGTAAAACTCTATCCGTCACACGCAAGTAGTATTTTCAAAATTGTAATTGCACACATACACCCGCGTGTACTATTACAGCGTTCGTAATGGGTGATCTATATCTTAAATCTGCCTTTGCAAGAAAATGGAGAAAAGCAAAAAAAAAAGTTTCACATTTCACCATCTTTCTGGTACTGCGGGAATGTTATGCAATATTGCTAAACTAATATTATTGCTACTGTTGCTACTATTGCTACTACTACTACCACTACCTTAGCGACCCCAGCGAGTGGTCATACCAAACACGTTAACTATAGACTCCCATTACTTTACCTTCTCAACCGACATGGCTTCGAGTGGGGCATACTTCCGTCCGCGCCATTTTAGCTACTATACATAAAAATAAAATGCATTTTCTCATCATCGTAGATAAATATTGGTACGCGTGTTCTGAAGTGTTTATGTACGTATACCCGGGGTAAACCTAGGAGGAAACTGGCAGTGTACTAAGGGAGACACCTAAAAAAGCTCTGCATCAGTTCGTAGTGATAATGTCATTCAGAATCGTAAACTCAGTCTTTCTTCTACCTACCGAAATCGCTCATGTTATAACCGAACTATGTCAGGCAATACCTCCACATTATTTAGTCCTTCAGATTCTCCTTTGATGTCAAAAATATTAAAAACTGAACATCGGAGAATGCGTCAACGATGTAGTGCTATGTGTGTGATCAAACATCATGAGACGCCCAACACATCAAACATCACCTGGACATCATCCGACAGTTTTCGGAGAGAAGCTTCCGAACCACGTACATACTCGCCACCGTGATCTCCTGTCAACGATATCCATTTTCCCTGGGTTGCAGTTCAGCACGAGTATCACATCGAACCCATCCGAGCCTGTTCCGACCGCTGCAAAAATAGCCCCATCCTAACTAATGAGGACATCATGAATAATCAGTAGACTAACATTCCAATGACTGTGTAGGAATTACCTTTTAAAATCCACTCCCTTTTCTTTGTTGATACTGTGTGTATTTTCCCTGATTCAAGCCTTTGGCCGCAGTTAATTCAGTAAACCGTTAGCTATGAGTACCACCATCGGTGTTATCATCATAACGTTATCATTAACATTATCATCATTATCATCGTTATGATTACAATTATTGATATTATCATTATCATTATTAGAATTATGATTATAATGATAATTATCATTATTATTAGTAGTAGCAGTAGTGGTAGTAGCAGTATAGTAGTAGTTATAGTAGTTTAGCAGTAGTAATAGTACCCACAAACATATTGCATAACATTCCTGCAATATCAGAGAGATGGTAAATTTGAAAACATACTTTTTTTTGCTTTTCTCCATTTTCTTCCCCGAATTGCTCTAAAAGAAACGAGTTCACTTCAGACACATGTAGTTTACCGTAGGGGGCCATGAGGAAGAGCGTTACGACGACGCAAAAGAACAGGAGGGAGTACGAGCAGGAATGCCAAGTGCTCCCGTGGAGTTATTTTTTTTTTTCTTTCTTTCTTCTTCCTCCCCAGCCAGAAATAAAATCGACGAGAAATTTAATGAGATACGATGTATCGGGGTTCGAATGTCCCCGGCAATTACTCAGCGGCGGTCACGTCCGAACCGACGGAGGCAGAACACGGTGTACGACCATTGGTGGGTTATAAGGCAAGTCCAGCGTGAAGCGGCGAACGACAGAAAAAGCCGTCCTGGGGGAATCAGGGGCCCGGCAAAAAGAGAGAGGGTGGTTCCTGGGGATCTTGTGTCAATAGCTGGGGTGGGGGTGGGGGGGGGGAGGGGGGGGGGCAATCGGGCAGGGCAGGGCAGGGCGTCTTGTGGAGCGACCACCACCAGCCAACCGCCCGAAACCATCCGTTCGACTCGAATCTCGACCCCAACAAGACTCTTCGCCAGCTGGACTCTTCGCCAGCTAGCTAGCACAGCCTCTTCGCCATCATCCCATCATCGTAGGCACCACCACCACCGTCATCATCATCATCATCATCATCATCATCTTATTTGTCGCCCGTATACCAGCAACAGCGCTTCTGCTGCTACCGACAGAGAACGTCCGTTACCAACACCACTGCCAAGAATAACACTGCCAACACCGTCATCCATTCATTGTCACCACCGCTCAAAATGTAGATATTCGTATCTTATCATCACAGAATGAAGGTACTGCCAACACAAACGGAGAAACAGTGAAATGCGATACGCGTAACGTCATTTACCCTCTTCAGCACGACGATACGACCCTTGAGCACGACGATGGCTTGGCCATTGTCAAAGACAAGGTCATTGGACCCAAAGGTCACACAGCAGTAGTTAGTGTTCGTACTGTTTGGCTCAAGGGTCGTGTAGGATTCGACAGATCCTTCCGTCGGCCATCCCACATACGCTACAGTTTCTTGCCAGAAATATTTTGCCTAGTGTGAGGTACGAACCCATGACCCTGAGATTAAAATCTTGTTCTGCCTGCTGAGCTCGCTGGGTTTGAGGACTGGTGACCCGCCAGAGTGGAATCAGAAGCCCTCCCCCTTATTAACCTTTACTCCTGCTATCACCTCTCCTCAATCATCCATTTCCTTTTACCCTGGTGATGCTTTCTTTTCTCTGTTCTACAGTTAATACTTCGGCCACTGCTCCCGTGAGGTGTCTGCTAGTATATCCCACCCATTAAAGCCTGGATCCGTGACGACGTACCTTGCTGCCGCCTCCCATAGTTTCTTTGAGGAGGCCTGCCACACGAAGCTTAACCGTTATGATACCTTCTCCTTTTTTTCTGAACAACGAAGCTGTGGAGTCCTCTTCTTTCTGCTGTCTACCTTTCTTGCTATAACCTATCCACTTTTACGAGCCAGGTCTATTAACACCAGAGGCCATAAGATTAATAACTCGAACAATCTCTGTCGGTCTTCTTAAGGTGACGTCCTAAGCGGTACATTATCACCTGCCATACTAGAGCTTTGCCCGGCAGGGCTCGAACCCACAAACCTGAAAATCTGCTTACGTTCGACGAGCTGACACTTGTGTTTCACTCTCCCTCTAAATCTCTTAGACTGTTGGATCCTTTAAATGCAGCACGCTGGACGAACAATTTGTCCCCCACTCCCCGATCTTATAGAGCCGTCAGCGGAAAGCTAATTCTTACGGATCCGTGCGCCGGTTAAGCAATCCTAAGAGCGTCCATGTCATCCTCCACATCCCGCTGAGTTTTTTTTTTTAACCTTTGGCCGAAATCGGACGCGTGACGTCGGTCATTATCCTCGCCAGTTACTCCGTCAGCGTCGTTTGGACGGTGTTCATCCGTAGCCAACGTCCAAGCTTTAAAAAAAGTACAAAATACAGATATATATCCTCGTGTCTGGACAAACATGAGAACATACGACGCTAATTAACCACATCCATTTATGAGTGATAGTCGAATAAATGTATATTTCTCCGTCTCGTACATGCCCGTCTTTTAAATCAAGCTGAAAGCCTTCTTTCCTGCCATATTTTGAAATATCGGCCATTACTCCATGCCGATAACGTCACAGTCCGGTACTAAATCATCGGCTGAGGATTCTGTTGGAACCAACATCATTGGGCCCGACCTTAAAAAAAAAAAGAATAGATAAATATATGTAAAAAAATAACTTAGCGGAATGGTAGTTCTCGCTCACTGACCTCCGACAGGATCTATTTGTTCGCTCTCTTTATTGTCAGTCAACACTAATGGGGTTTTGTTGCCTGATGGACAACTCATTATCAAGTGCGGCGGCGGCACAGATTCCGGTTAAGCCCTGCTTGTGCTGCGAAATTTACCGAAGCCGCGTCAGTTACGTATCTATTTTTTATCAGCTTAAGAGTCCAAGATGTGTGTTTTATATATATATATATATATATATATATATATATATATATATATATATATATATATATATATATATATAT
>JAYMFT010250916.1:0-10905 GCA_038088735.1 Panulirus argus
ATATAGTTTTAATACAATGGCCTTTATTAGGGTGTTCAGTTACCTGTGCTATCGCAAGAAACATAGGAAAAAAAAATAATCTTGAAGCCTGGGTCAGGCTGCAACACGCACATCCTTGTTAGACATTCAATCGCCTCAGGGTATTACTAAGACACTTGACCCTCGATAGCTAACGCTACCAAGGATGTAGAGAATTAACTTCTCCGGCCTGGGAGTGTGTAATGATACCAGTATACAAGCGAGGGCTGACCTTAACTCCAGCAACACAATGGCCGCCCAACCACTGCACACACACACACACACACATAGTAGTAGTAACTGTGTGGTGGTTTTATACCCCTGGGCTGAGACCACAAGCTCCATCACCCACACCGCTGCCCTGTGCCTCCCGCCACCCACACTCACCCACCCAACTCTTATTACCCGCATCATGATACAAGCGGCAATTCAAGTTACCTGATAAATAGTCTCTCGTCCCTCTCAACAAATTTTCCGCTGCCTCTCTTCTTTTTCTAAGGCAGTTACAATGAAAACATTAGCACGTAATCATTAAGTAAACCCACGTTGTCAGAGGATGACCTGGACTGTGTTGGCTTACTGACACATTCTTTTTTTTTCGGGTTTTATTCTTGCAATGATGGAGACTCCAGTCTCGGACAAAAGTCCACATCGAGGTAGGGCCTTTATTGAAATAAAGAGAGAAAGGGTTTAAAAGAGAGAGAAGTAAAGGGAGAGAAGAGGTAAATGTTTTAAGAGTTCTGAATGAAGTGGAGGAAAATGCTTTTATAAAAAGGGACACGTCGATGCTGCTTTGAAAGACATGAAAGGGTAAAGAATTACACAAATCCTCGGTGCATGGAAAGAAACAAGATATCACAACGGTATTTATGTGTTGCAGTAGCTTGCCGGGTACTGGATTGTCCAGATGATAGCTGGGAAACAAAAGTCGCCAGCTCTAGTGGGAGGACACCAATAGCAATATCTACAGAAGGAAAATGAACCAATACTTCGGCTTTTGGCAGGCGAGTCGAATTTCGAGGTCGGATTAAGTGAGTTACGAAGTCAGATTGCTTTGGACTTTATCTAGTAAGTATGTAGATCTAGAACCTCTCCAGATGTGAGAGCAATATTCCATAAAAGAAGTGATCAATTGGGGCAACTGTTCAGACGAGAAAAATTTTCTTCGTATGAATACAAATTCCAGTCTTATAGAGGCAGACTTAGCTATTTGTGTAATATGGAGTTTCCAAGATGGATCAGATTTTATAGCGGTAAAGTTATATTTATTGCTTTGAGTGGTAGAATTGCAGATTCATCAAAGGAGAACGGAAAGTTGTAAAAGGTCTCAAATAAAAAAAGATTTGGGCAAAAACTGAGTTTTTAAATTGGGTTTCCTTCTGCCCCACTGGAAGTCCTGTCCAAGTCTGGGTTTATAGCGGATGCTGTGATGAGACAAGATGCAGATCGAGCAAGAGAGGATGGAGAGGATGGAACGGATTTGAAGAAAGTGGAGAAATGCAGTGTTGGTTGAATCGTTACAGTACATCTGGCTATCTGTTAAAAAAAGGAAATCGTTGATAAAAAGGAAGAAGAGTGTATGAAAAAGGGGCGGGTCTTTGAGGGTCACCGCTGTTGATGGGAAAGAGAGGAGAGGCTGATGCATCAACAATTACGGAGACAGATCAACCAAGGAGGAAGGTAGGAACGAAACAACACAGTGAGAGAGGAGAGCTAAAAGTGGCGCATGTTTGGAGATAAAAAAAAAAAAAATTGTCAGACCCTGTCAAAAGCTTTGATATACCGAAGGCTACAACATGGGATTTTCCAAAGTATCTCAAAGACGATTACCAGAAGTTAAAAAGAGAGGAATCACCGGTAGATATAGCACTACGAAATTCATACTGGTGGTCAGTGAGAAGAGAAGACTTGAGATTCTGGATGTTTTAGGAGGAGGAGGGATGTAAAGACTTTGGAAAAAGCATAAATCAGCTCAAGGGGACGAGAGCTAGATGGCAGAGAACGGTCATCCCGTTTTGGGATAGGCTGTAACAGCGCAAGTTTCAAACACAAAGAAAAAGTTTTGATTTAATATATAGATGTGGAAGAGACGAGCAAACACATGGGTAACTTTAGAGGCAAACTTCTTCAACACAATGATAGATGCCATCTCTCGTTCATGCGCCTTACTAGTGTCCAGAGAAAGAAGAGCTTTTGAGACTGTGCGAAAAGGGATTACAAGTTAGTACACAGGATTAGTAAAGGGAGCAAAAGGAGATGAGGGAAAGTCAGAATCATCAAAGAGACTTTGAAGAGAAGAGAGAGCCTAAATGAGGTGCTTTGTCAATGGCTGAGACAGCTAAGAAAACGTATTAAGTCAGAAGTTGCTGGACATACTTTTGGCTAAGACCAGAGAAACATATCAGTAGATGAAATGAAGAGGTTGTTCACAGTTCTCTTGGATAAAGAAACGCTTCGCTCCACGAATAAAATAAATGCAATGATTTCGGGATGAATGAGAGTCGTAGGAGGGAGTTTATCTAGGTCCAGCGATTCAGTTCCCTTGCCCGAATGGTCTCAGAAAAGAAGTGCTTAAACCACCGACTGGAAGAAGAGAGTCTGATAAGAAGGGTTATATGCCTTCATTCTCGCAACAAAAGCATCTACTATACACTTGCTAATGAAAGAAGTATCACGGGGGAAGGCAGTAATTTTCTTAAGGTGAAAAAATCGCAAGTCAATCCAATCAGCGATATCAAAGTGCCAATTTCTAATTTTTTGGCGGTCAGGTAAAGGGGGAGGAGGTGCGGTTGATAAAAAAAAGATAAATATAGCTGAAGTGCGAAGGATAAGAAGTGAAAAACAGACCCAGAGTGTTAGAAAAGTTGTCATGATGGTCTGCAATATGGGCTGGGTGGGGAATAATTTGTTCCAAACCATTAAGAATGGAAAACATAAGTGCTTCAATCCCCCTACCATCTGCATGAAAGTCCAGCCACTTCCTATAGTGTACGTTCAAATCTCCTAAGTAAAGGGCCTTGGCTTGAGGATGGGAGGATGCCACAGCCTGGTAGCAAAAATTTCGAGAGTCAAAGAATGTTAAAAATTCTTTAGGTCATGAGAACACTAGGCGAAAAAAGGAGAGAACACTACGGTAGTTGGTGGACAAATCTTTGGCCTGATGACGTCCAAGTTGGGTGATTCAAGATCTGCGGAACGTGCAAGAGGCATACTGGAATAAACACAGACTCCTCTGTTAATACGGAACTGTAGGCGAAGATTATAGATGGCGAACATCATAAAAATTCTGAGTCTCAGAGAGAATTAAGTTATCACGAGTACGAGCCAGATCGTGTTCAACAGAAGAAAGGTTCATAGAAAGACTATGAATGCTGGAGAAATGAAAGAAGAAAAAAAAAGTCAGGTCAATTTGAGGAGCAAAGGTCACAGGAGGGGTCGATTACTATTACTAAAAGACCCCTCTCTCTCACTGGTATCAGAGACAGGCGGAAAACGGGGGATTCTTTGCGCCTCATGATGTCAGTGCCTAAGGGTCATGCGTTTGTTCACATCCAGAAGTTTATAAAGAGAAAAAGATACTCTTAGTGACTTAGGTAACCCGACTGATTTAAGAAAGAGAAAATTTTCATTACCTCACTACATTTTCTATAGTCCAACTGTTATATTATTTAGTGACTCGAATGATACGGACGTGCAGCGTGGGTACCTCTCTAGTAAGTATGTTAACAGACTCTCCTGTGATTGAAGGCATGTGGCAAAAGTACCCAGGGTATGAATCTTACTTCTAGTGATCCAACTTTTGGCCCAGTGCCCATACCTGCAACGGTAGCTGTTATTCACACTCTCATACTGTCTTTACGCAGCAGAAGTTATCAGAACAATGATCGATAAATAAACTATGTTTTCTAGTTCCTACACATAGGTTCCCTAGCCTCGTTCAAGCGTAGCTTTAAGAACTCAACAACTGATGCTGCGGCTTGCAGAGATGATCTCATGACAGAGCTGACTGCTATGACAGCCGAGCATCTGGCTGGTGTGATTCTGACAGTGCTGTATGACAAAACATTTAGCTATTCAAAGCTCGTAACTTACATACATGCAAGCCATAAGATGTTCATTAGATCTGTGTCCTTTAGGGTGTTGCGTGATGCCATGTGTGTATTTATAGCTGATACAACTGACTAGTCTGTGAGCAACAGCAACAATACTACTGCTGCTGACGACATGAAAAAAAAAAATACTAAAAAAAATCATATTGTATTTGAGATCATGATTAGCCTCGGAATAAATTCTTAAGAATTTGCTATTTGGATTACATCCCACAGCAGCGTAATGTGCCATACGATATACCTGTTATGATTACTTATAAATAAACAATCGGAAGGCGTTGTTGCATAGATGTTGACAATACCACCTACACTTTCTTTCAAAGCTCAGACTCTTGTCATTGACGTGAGTACAGTGAGATGTGTCGAATGCTAATCACAGTCTGATGATCTCATAACCTGAATGTACCTGCGACTCGTTCAACTCTTATTCCCTCCCCACTCCTTCATATGTACCTACCCATCTACATTAAACATTTCCCTCCCTAGTCCCTTATACATTTTCCTTGCTTCCTCATATGTTTCCTCTCTACCCCCTTAAACATTCCATCTTCTTTTCTTCATATATTCCCTCCCTACCCTCTCAAACATTCCATCTTCTTTCTTCATATATTCTCTTCCTACCCTCTCAAACATTCCCTCCCCGTTCCCTCATATGTTCTTGTTCCTGCTTCCTCATGTAAATCCTACCCTACTTCCTCATATATATGCTCACTGCTTTCTCTTGCTTTTCCTCCCTCCTCCCTCATGTACACTCCCATGCTTGCTCCCTTATCCATTTTCTCCGCAGTCTTTCGTATACTTATATTCCCTGTTCATCCGTATTTTCGTGTCCCTGCTCCACCATACATCTTCTTACTTCTCCCTCAAGCACTCCCTTAATGCCCCCATCATACACTCCCTAAGTTCTTAATCATGTATGACCCTCCCTATTTCATCATACATATTCTTACTGTTCCTTGCCCCTTCATACATTGTTTAGTCATACATTCCCTCCTTGTTCCATCAAATTTTCCTTTACCGCTTCCTAACACATTTCCATATCACTCACTCATACGTTCTCTCCCTGCTGTCTTATACACCTTTATTGGTATATAATACAATGCTTACCTCGTCCGTATATAAATACTCCTCCCCTCTATTCCTTCATATTTCTACCCCATGCTCCCTCATACAGCACATTCCCTCATTTTCCCCTAAAACTTTCCTTCTAAAGCTCCATCACAGCGAGTCGTTGTGGAACTACACCGCTGCAGACAATTACCAGACCCAAATGGCAGTTATCATTGGCATAATTCCCCCGGCAGCGTGTGGTGGCCGGCTCGTATCGCCAGGCCCTCGCCGCTCGTATTCGGGTCGTCTTTGCCTCTTACTGCCTCTATAAACTCCCACAAATGTTACTTGCCAAGCTCTAAAGGCATCAGGAGGGTAGCCGTGGCCCTCATGGAGCTCCGGGAGATCTAAAATGCCCGCAGCGATACTTATGCAAATGGAAGAAGAGTCTTGCAACATCACGCGCAGTATACCGTTCCAGGAGCCCATTCTTCTCCGGGGTAATTATACCCTACTTCTGTATCATAGCACCGCTGATGATAATATACTGCTGCTCTTTGTCTCCTAGCTGATGTTCTGGGAGGCGAGACCCCGGTGAGGGTAGGGGCTTAGGAAGGTGAGGGAAGGGAATGGGATGTGTGGGAGGGACGAAAGAGTGGGAAAAGGAAGGGTGAGAGGGTGCAGGAATGGGCATGGATCAAGGTAGAGACGTGCTGAGAGGGAGGGAGGGTCAGGGGTTAGAAGTGTTAAATCCAGTATGGGCGAGGCCTGGCTCGGTGATGGTAATGTGGCCAGGGAGACCACGACACGGCACGCCCGCTAGCTTTAAATAACACTCTCGAACCTGCACCTTTGCACAGACATGACGTGACCACGAGTTGTGTCATCAGCGACGTTCAAGACGTGACCAACAACCCGACCCGTCATAATAAAGACGACACA
Source organism: Panulirus argus (assembly GCA_038088735.1). Lineage (NCBI taxonomy): Eukaryota > Metazoa > Arthropoda > Malacostraca > Decapoda > Palinuridae > Panulirus > Panulirus argus. Next base: position 6,120 of record JAYMFT010250916.1, read on the forward strand.
TGACATAGCCTCATCAGGCACCGGGACAATACGAATGACTCTGCTCTAGTTCTCCACGACGGTACCCCCTTGCTAACTCCTTCCCCCCCCACTCCCATCCACCCACACCCGCTCAGTGTTGGGGAGAGTCTTGTATCCCGGAGCTATCATCATCCTTATTTACGGCTATTGGATTATGATTCGAGCTAAGGGAATTCAGGCCCTCGCTAAGGCACATTCCAGCGGGATGACGAAAGCAAGACATTTATGGTGATTTCAAATCGAGTCGGCGGATTAATAGTACACTCTAAATTTAGCTGCACGATTAAATGATTGCAATGTGCCCTGCCCTGATTGCAGCGTGCCCTGCCCCTGCACTTACGTAAGTCATCGGTTACGCACCCTCCCCCATTATCTACCCATCCCGATCCCCGTCTCCTCAGCCCCCTCCTTAAACTACAGCTCTTCCTTCCACATAAACTCTCAATCCTGCTCCACCACCAAGCCTCATCAAACAACACGACCCTCTTCGTAAACGTTAAACTCAAACTTCACCAAGTTTTAAGCGTCTTTCATATCACTCTCTCCCTATAATTTGCCTCCAAGTTCCACCTCATATTCCACCCACAACATTATCCTCATCACAAACCCCCGTTACCTAACCACTAAGTACCTATAAACCTTCTCCTTTTCCTCCATTTATCTACTTCAACTCCCACGTTCCTCCATCTATCTTAACCCCATCCCTACCCTTCGCCTACCTTACCCCGTCCCCACTAACCCCCACCCCCCCTCCCCACCCCCAAACTCCCCCAACCACTATTTCCTGTTCCCTCGCCCTCACCTCAGCCCCCGACTCCCGGGCAACAGCTACACTGGCTAGTGGCTGACTGACTTCATCAAGGCCTCGCAGAAAAAAAACAACATCCCAAGACTCGGCCCAACATATCGGCTAAAGGGAATTCCTTAACTTTTCCTAACTTGTTTATCACGTTATTCTGCCTTCACTGCTCCCCTACACTGAGTAGCGATCCCCTCTCGACCTGCGGCCCTGGTAGGCGCCACGGAGACTACGATAACCTTATTGTGGTTTAGTGTTTGTCCTGCTTTAGGCCAGAGCACTGATGCACAGGTGACAAGGGGCAGCCTCAAACGGCTTCACTCAACGCTTAAGTGCCCTTGACTGATCTCCTTAGCTTTGGGTGACCTTGATGTGGCTCAGAGTTGCCCCGGGGACCAGCAGGTCATCAGCAAGACGGATGGCGTGGCGACACTCAATGGGGCCGGGCGTCATCAGCATAATAAAAGGCTAACGACGCCACGCCCACATGCCACCCACTATTCCCGCCCGCAAGATCCACACTCGAGGCGATTTCGAGCTCCTGGACAGGTGCTGAGTAACGAAGGGGGTGTTGGGTAGCTATGGGATTCTACGTCTCTGTTTAAGTCGTGCTACAGGTGCTGACGACCTGGGAGAGTGGTGAGCCCCCTACATGACGAAGACTCTCCAGGCTTTTGTCGAATATCTGGGAGGTTGCTGACCTCCTGCGTGGGTGGTGATCCTCATGTAGATGTTGAACTCCCCCTAACGGATGGGGGTCCATATGCGGTTGTTGAGTGCCTGGGCCGGTTCCGAACCCATCTGTGGGTGTTGATCCTCATGCTGGTGATGAGTACCTGGGTAGATGCTAAGAATCCATATGGTGTTGGCCAAATAGGGCGTTTAACCCTTTTGGAAATGTTACGTACGAATGAGAGTTGAGTCATTAACTGAGTGTTGAGTAACAGGAGAGGTGCTTATCTTCCAAATGAGTGATGAGGCCTAGAGGGTATCGTGAGCCCTACATGAGCTATGCCCTTGTGTATGTAATGAGCCCATGACTGAGTGTTTAGCCTGTGAATGGAACTTAAACCCAGGTGTATGTTTATTATGAGTTGTTGCTAAGCACGGCTGGATATTTAGCTCCTCGTCGAGTGAGGAGCCCTTTCGAATGACGTGGAATGGGTGGTTAGGTGTTGAATCTTTTGGAAGAAGCTTTTGGTTGGGTGTTGATTCTTATAGATGATTCTACATGGATGTTTAAGATATAAGATAAAGTTTCATCAGAAAATGGGTGCTGAGCCCAGAATGAGCGCTGAGCCCATGGGGAAATGTTAAACCACGGGTAGTTGTGGGTGCTGGGCTAATGCCGGATACCAGTATGGGTGTTTAGCCTTCGGGATGTTTGCAAAACACCCAGTTAGGTTTGGAGCCGCCAGGTGGATTTTGAGTCCCCATGTGAACTTTGAGCCCCTATGTGAGTTTTCTTGAGGTTTATTGAGCCTCTAGAAGAATATCCGAGTTGGAGGGAAAAAGCTTAGGCTCTTAGCGGATGTCAAGACCCACCCATGACGGTTTTATATACGACGGTCATTTAATCTGCATGTTGGGGGAGTTAAGGCGGCTTCCCATGCTGGGTGACCTGCCAGCGTTCTTGCCACCAGACACCAAGAACTCTCAAAATCCTCTGTATGAACCAAGGAAGTTTATCTCGTCTGTAAACCATACTAAGTGTAGTCTTATGCCGTGTCTCCGAAAGACATGGACTAGTTACATTAAGCTTTGTTATTAACATGGACTTCACGAGTCCTTTATCAAGACTGATACCTATATGAAAATTGGAGGGTCTTATCTACGAAGTGTTCGGTGTTCATCCGCAGCTCGTAAGCTAAGGTCTACTGGGTCACCTCTTGAGTGTGGAAGGACTCCAGAGGGGAGAGAACAAAAAAAACAACACAACGAACGCCTACGTCACGCAGTTTCCCTGACACATACACACATACATATATACATATCAAAACACACACAATAAAAGACAGACGGGTGTGCGCACACACAAATACACGCGAAAACATACAAATACACTTAATGCACATTTTAATATACAAGATACATGAATGCCTATGTTTACATTTCAACAGCTATTTCAGTCCATCACACACACACACACACACACACGTTACAAATACACGTACGTACAACTTACATTTGTATTACGCTCCTTTAGGCACAAACATTTTTCTGCCGTAAACACATGCACTCCCTCAGGCCTTCCCACGCCACTCAGCACCTGTGCTGATGTAACGAAGCTGTACTGAAGCGCGTGGCTCCTCTCATGACCTCCTCAAAAGCCAGGGGCTCGCACGGTCCTTAATGACTGCCTCTTTAAAGGACTAAGTTCGTGCACTCCGTACAGGGTCGAAGTTCAGGCACCGGCAGATCACGCACGTGATAAAAGCTTCCTCCTCTCCGCCACAGTGTGTTGATGTTTACCGACCACTGGGTCTTACCAGTGAAGCCTCGACTCACATCCTATATGAATCGCCTCACTCATAGCACAGACATCATTAGCTTGAACCTACTATTTCGAACCTGAAGGTCGAACATTAGGTTTATCTGATGCAAACTCTTCCTCCTCCGTCAACAGATAAATTTGTTTGTCAGTTGAAGGAGTTTTTTTCTTTTTCGTACAAGACGCTCACGGCGTAAAAGATCAATCTCACACATGTGCAATAATTGTAAATGGGATCGAAGTGCAGCATTTCATAATCAACAGGACAGCATCCCTTTAGTCCGTAAATATAAAGTCTGCCAACGAGAAACTTGCGTCATTTTACATATTTACCCTATTTTTTCCCCCACGACCTTGTGCACCTCGTCGAATACAAGACACCACCAACTCCTGGGAACCTCTCTCTCGGCGATAACGGTGGCTGAACCCCCGGCAGCCGGAGATGCCTGCCACGGCGGTGGAGCCACACCCAGGCCGGGGCAAGACGCCTGATATAAATAGTTATATCAAGGGCGAGAGGTGAGGACCTTGCCCACAAGCAGTCATGTCACCCACACCCTCCGCCCCGGAACACCACCAACAGGCATCATGTCCTTACCAAACTGTTTATGGGCTCCAATTAGGAACAAAAGTACCGTAAAATCAGAAAAATGGCGAATCTCACGCCCATCCATAAGTGATTAACAGACTGTAAAAGTAACTCTTATGTACATCTGTTGCAACTTAATCCTCGTCGCACACGAACCACGGCTATAATACTACTATGCGGTCGGACAGAGTGGGAGCGCTGGGGAAATAAAGTACACGTTTATAATGCAATAAACTCTGCTTAACTCTCGTCGTTTTGGCATAAGATCGTGCGAATATCTGCACGAGCATGCACAGGTACCCACAGAAAGACATCCGCTTGTGCATACAAACACTAAAACGTAAGATGATATGGTGATGTAAGTCGTATACAGTTACAGAGAGATCATCCAAACATGATACTATCGCTGGGATGGGGATGATCCGTTAATCAATCACGATGTGTAGGGATGATCTCTTTGTAGATGTATCATCCAGATACTTAAATGAATAATCTATAACGCTTACATCACTATATCGTCTTACATCTATCATATCTTTTGGTACATGATGTTTATACCTACAGACTAGAGTGTAAAGTGTTCCTATGGTTCTGAGATACACTGTTCATCTTCAAATCCACGATATATCCTTTCCTGACTCCGAATCAGCTCCTGCAGAGAGAGTGTGCCATGAAAAAACCTGTTCCCTAAGCTATTTATTCCCCCCCTTCTTAAAGCCTAAAATAATATTCATAATATCCAGTTTCTATTTTCTTGTTTTTTTATATGTTAGCTGAAACGGCACAGGAAACTGAGGCCCCAACCAAGCCCATCTCATTAACGCTATATATATATATATATATATATATATATATATATATATATATATATATATATATATATATA
>JAYMFT010250927.1:0-10905 GCA_038088735.1 Panulirus argus
ATATATATATATATATATATATATATATATATATATATATATATATATATATATATGAAGGTGAAATCGCACTTCAGCAGGAGTTCATATAGTTTTATTTAACATGTAATTTTTCAATACATGTGGCACAACATGTTTCATAGTGACAGTCCACCTCATTAGGTACCATGCAGATGATTAGGGCTCCTGCTGAACTGGAATGGGATGAAAATACTAAGCAAGGGCAGTTCGAGGAAAGTAAGGAAAGTGATTGAGGTAGCTTACATAGCGACAAAAGAAAACAGGAATCACCGGGAGGACTTTGTGTGCCTTGCTAGAGTGGCCGCAAGACAGATCACTGTGACAGAGGTGGCAAGATCAAGCTTGACGGAGATGAAGAGGTCGGTCATGGCAGGGGTGACCAGAGGGGAACATGGCAGAGGCGGCAAGGTCAGATGCCAGGCACAACCTTTCAGAAGGTCACACCAGGTACCCAGGTGGGGTGAAGGCCAACAACGACACTTGTATAAGCTAAAGTCCTGTTCTTCTGTACTCATTCTGTGATCAAGGCTCTGTCAAAACTTATAATCAGTATAGTGTTTTCCACCTAATCTGTGTTTCTTTCACCCCACCACATCACTTGATTGCTGTTAATCAAGTTAGCAAGGTAGTGTCAGGAACAGACAAAGAAAGGCTGCATCTTCTCACATCCACTATCTAGTTGTCTTGTATAATGCACTAAAACCACAGCTCCTTATCCACAACCAGGCCCCACAGACTTCTCCATGGTTTACCCTGGATGCTTCACCTTCCCTGGTTGAGCCCACTGACACCATGTCGACCCCTGCATACAACATTGTTCCAATTCACTATGGCCTACGCACACCTTTCACCCTCTTGCATGTTCATGCCTCAATTGCTCAAAGTCTTTTTCACTCCATCCTTCCATCTCTAATTTGGTCTGCCTGTTCTTTTTCCCTCCACTTCTGACACATATCCTCTTTCTCAGTCTTTCCTCACTCATTCTCTTAATATGTCCAAATCATTTCAGCACACGGTCTTCAGCTCTTTCAACCACACTATTTTTATAGCCACACCTCTCTCATACCCTTTCATTACTTACTTGATCAAATCACCTCACACTACATATTATTCTCAAACATTTTGTTTGCAACATGCCCACCCTCTCTGCACAGTCATATATGTAGCCCATGCCTCACATCCATATGATAATGATGGGACTACTATATTTTTAAACAGGTCCATTTTTGCCCTCTCATAACATTCTTTATTTCCAAAAATTTTTTAGAGCTCCCAGAACCTTCACCTCCCTCATCCACCGTAAGACTCATTCTACTTCCTAAGTTACATTCACAACTATTTCCACTCTCAGGTATTTAAGACACTTCACTTGCTCTAATATCTCTACATTCAAACTCAAACTGCAACTAACCTGTCCTTCAGCTCTGCTAAACCTAATAACCTTGCTTTATTCACATTTACTCTCAGCTTCTTCCTTTCGCACATCCTTTCAAACTCAGTCCCCTAGTTCTACAGTTTCACACTCAAATCTGCTACTAGTGCAATATCATCAGGAAACAACACCTGACTCTCTTTCCAGACCCTCTCATCCCCTATAGAGTGCATACTAACTCCTCTTTCCAAGACTCTTGCATTTACCTCTTTCACCAACCCATCCATAAATAAATTAAACATCCATGGTGACACAGACCAATCTTCATTTGGAACCATTTACTCTCCTCTCTTCCTACTTGTATATATGCCTTACACCCTTGATAAAAACTTCTTACTGTTTCTAGCACCTTTCCTCCTACTCCTTATATTGTTAACATCTTTCACAAGGCATATCTATCAACCCAGTCATATGCTCTTTCCAGATCCATAAATGCCATATAAAAATCTGTCTGTTTCTTTAAGTATTTCTTGCACACACTTTTCATTGCAAATACCCGCTCCATACATCCTGCACTACTTTTGAAACCATGCTGTTCCTCCTCAATTATATGCTCTGTACATGCATTCACTCTTCCAGTCACTACCCTTCTATACAACTTGCCAGGTATGCTTAACAAACTTATACCTCTGTAGCTGGAATACTCACCTTTATCCCTTTTTGCCTTTATGCAATGGCACTATATATGCATTTTGCCAATCCTCAGGCACCTAACCATGATCCATACATACGATGAAAATCCTAACTAGTCAGTCGACAGCACAGTCACCCCTTAATAAATTCAACTGCAATAACATCCACTCCAACTGTCTTGCCACTCTTCATCCTCATAAGGCTTTTACCAATTCTCTCTTCTGCAAACACTATTTGTGACTCTCAATTCACAAACCACCCTGACCCAAACACTCTACACCTGCCACCCTATCATCAGACATTCATCATGACCTTTTACCACTTCTTTCACCCCCTTCACCAATGTTCCCATTTGTTCTCTTTTGTTTTATGCACATTATTAACCTTGTTCCAAGATGTCTTATTCTCCATAAAGTTTACTGATACTTGCTCACCCCAACTCACAGTAGCCCTCTTTTTCAACCCCTGCACCCTCCTCTTGACCTGTCACTTTCTCTTATACATCCCTCAATCATTTGCACTCCTTCACTGTAAGTACCACCCAAATGCCTCCTTTTTCTCTTTCACTGGCAACTTCATTTCTTCATCCTACCCTTTCTAATCTGTCCACCTCCCACATGCCAAATGCATCTCTCATGAATGCCAGCCCTACTTCCCTAAATACCTCCCATTCCTCACCCACTCCCCTTGCTTCATTTACTCTCACCTTTTGCCATTCTTTGTTCAATCTCTCATGGTATTTTTTACCATTTTTTTTCCTTTCCAGCTCACTTACTTTCACCATTCTCTTCTCACCAATATTGTTTCCTCTTTTCCAATCCTCTTCTAACTCTTGTTACATCCCTGATATGCTGTTCCAAAAAAAAATTCATGTTTCAAAAAATTTTTTGAGAATCTTTTAATTGCTGTATGATCAGTCCAGTTTATATCTGACATATTGAAGTCTGCAATAAAAATAATGTGCTTTTTCTCTATTCTGTTTGCATGATTCAGAGTATCCTTTCTTTATTAATATTGCAGGTTTGTGGCCTTTTGTACATCAAGCCAAATAAAATCTTCAATCTTTCTGAACAAATCCAATACCATAAAGTTTCATCAAAAGAATTACCATGTATTTCATTACAGGGTTGTGTGCTTAAAGTATTTTTGAAAAAATTATGAGACCTTGTTTTCTTTCAACACTTTCTATCCTTTCTGTATTGTATCCATTTGCATACAAAAGACTGTCAGGTGTCTTATCTGTACACCTTAATTCACACACTGCAACAGTATCAGGTATAACATCCATTACTCTATCCTCTTATTTGTTAAGCTTGTTATTTGTACTTTCAGCTTTGGTAGGCCAACATTTTAAACTACAAACTTCAGTGTACCTCATTTTCCTTTGACATGGTTTTCCATGTTTACTTGTTTTATTTTCTGTATTAAGCTTAGACTAGTTTTTCCAGTGGGCTGAAATTTCTGAATCTTAACCAATTTAAAATTTCTAACCATGATATCATTTTCACATAGTTGTTTTCTTGCCTTAAATTCTTCAAAGGCAAATCTCTGCACATTTGTTTGAGTGAAGGTCAGATTCAAGCAATAAATGTTCAGTTCTTCCATTCATATTCACCTGAGGTGAGCTTCTTCTTCTTCTTCTTTTTCAATACTACCTTTATTGGTTAGACTTAAGCAACATAGATATACTATAACAACAGGAGAAGAATCAAATGCTTTGTTTAATCATGTTAAAATCTATGTCCATTGTATTTATTGTAGTAGTGCTAATGGACTAATGACCTGTAGCTCCTTGACCAAGAAGTATCATTGAATCTTTTCTTATTAAATACATGAAGAATTATAAAAGAATATTAGTGAAGGGTAAAGGGGAAGAATGTCTTAGGAGTAGAGTCAGGGGTTACTGTGAGGGGAAAAAAGCTAAGGAAGGAGTGGCACTACACCTGAAGCAGTTCTGGGAGTGTGTGATAAAGTGTAAGGAAGTAAACTCTAGATTGATGTGGATACAAGTGAAAGTGGATGGTGATAGATGGATATTTATTGGTGCTTAAGCACCTGGCCACGAAAAGAGGGATCATGAGAGGCAAGTGTTCTGGGAGCAGATGAGTGATTGTGTCAGCAGTGTTGGTGCTCAAGATTAGGTGTTAGTGATGGGCGATATAAATGCAAAGTAAGTAATGTGGCAGTTGAGGGTATAATTGGTTTCCATATGGTATTTAGTGTTATGAATGGAAATGGTGAAGAGCTTTTGGAGTTGTATGCTGAAAAGAGACTGGCAATTGGGAATACCTGGTTTAAAATGGGGATATAACACAAGTATATGAGTGTGAATGGGAGAGATGGTCAATGGGCATTATTAGATTAAGTATCAATTGATAAATGTGTAAAAAAGAGACTTTTGGATGTAAATTTGCTTAGTGGGGCAGCTGGTGGGATGTATGATCACTATCTTGTGGAAGTGAGGGTGAAGATTTGTAGAGGTTTTTGAAAAAGGAAACAATGTTGGGGAAAAGAGAGTGGTGAGAGTAAGTGAGCTTGGAAAGGAAACATGTGTGAAGAAATACCAGCAGTGATTGAATGTAGAATGACAAAAGGTGAGAGCCAGTGAAGTGAGGGGAATGGGTGAGGAAAGGGAGGTATTTAGGGAGACAGTGAGGCTTGTGCAAGAGATACATGTGGCATGCAAAAGGTGGGAGGAGGGCAGATTAGATAGGGTAGTGAGTGGTGGGATGAAGAGATAAAGTCGCATATGAAAGAGAAAAGAGAAACATTTAGGTGGTACTTACAGAGAAGGAGTGCATATGATTGGGAGATATTTAAGAGAAAGCAGCAGGAGGTCAAGAGGAAGGAGCAAAGGTTGAAAAAAAGAGCACATGAGAGATGGGGTTAGAGAGTATCAGAAAACTTTATGGAGAATAAAAAGATATTTTGGAAGGAAGTAAATAATGTGCGAAAGACAAAAGAGCAATTGGTACATAGGGGAAGGGGACAAAAGAGAAAGTGATAACAGGTAGTGATGAAGTGAGGAGATGGATTGAGTATTTTTAAGAATTTTTGTTGAAGATGTTTGATGATAGAATAGCAAATGTAGGGTGTTTTAGTTTGGGTATTATGCAGTGTAAGAGAGTTATGGAGAGTGGTTTGGTGAAGAGAAGAGAAGAGGTGTAAAAAGCCTTGCATAAGATGAAATGCAGGAAGGAGGCATAAGTGGATTGGTTGGTAAGGATATTAAATGTATGTAAGGATTATGGGGAAGTGCCTGAGCATTGGAGGAATGCACGTATAGTGCCATTGTGTAAAGGCAAAGGGGATAAAGGTGTGTGTTCAAACTACAGAGATATAAGTTTGTTCAGCATACCTGGTAAGTTGTATGGGAGGGTATTGATCGAGAGGGTGAAGGCATGTATAGAGCATCAGGTTGAAGAGGAACAGTGTGGTTTCAGAAGTGGTAAAGGATTTGTGGATCAGGTTTTTGCTTTGAAGAATGTGTGACAAATACTTAGAAAAACAAATGGATTTGTATGTGGCATTTATGGATCTGGAAAAAGCATATGATAGGGTTGATAGAGGTGCTTTGTGGAAGGTCTTAAGAATTTCTGGTGTAAGAGGTAAGCTGCTAGAAGCAGTGATAAGTTCTTATGAAGGATATAAGGAATGTGTACGAATAGGAAGACAGGAGAGTGAATGATTCTCCGTGAAGGTCGATCCGTGGCAGGGGTGTTAGGTGAGCATGCAGTCTGTTGGGAGTGCAAGGGCCTGGGAAGTGAGTTAGTTGTTCACTGTGATACAGCACTGGTGGCTGATTCAAGTGAGAAACTGCCAAAGTTGGTGACTGAATTTGGAAGTGTGTGAAAGGAGAAAGTTGAAAGTGAATGTGAATAAAAGCAGTATTATTAGGTGTAGCAGTATTGAGGGACAAGTTAGTTGGGATGTAAGTTTGAATGGTGAAAGATTGGAAGTGGATTGTTTTAGGTATCTGGAAGTGGACTTGGCAGTAAATGGGACCAAGGAAGTGGAAGCGAGTCACAGTGTAGGGAAGGAGTGAAGGCTCTGTGAACGATGAAGAATGTGAGGAAGGAGAGAACATTATGTCAAGAGGGCAAAAATTGGTATGTTGAAAGAATAGTAGTTCCAAAAATATTATATGGTTGTGAGGCATGGGCTATAGATAGGATTGTCCGGAGGAGGGTGGATGTGTTGGAAATGATGTGTTGGAGGACAATATGTGGTGTGAGGAGGTTTGATCAAGTAAGTAAATGCAAGGGTAAGACAGATGTGTGGGAATATAAAAGGGTGTTGAGAGAGCAGAAGAGTGTGTGTTGAAATTGTTTGGAGATATGGAGAGATATGAGGGAGGAAAAGTTGACAAAAGAGTACATATGTGTCAGAAGTGGAGAGAACAAGGAAAACTGGTAGACCAAATTGGAGATGGAAGGATGGAGTGAAAAAGATTTTGAGTGATCAAGGCCTGAACTTGCAAGAGGGTGAAAGGCCCACTTACTCTCACCGCTCTCTTCTCCCTGACATTGTCTCCTCTCGAAACCCTTGCCTCTACAAGATAGTGATCATACATCCTTCCAGCTGCCCCTCTCAGCACATTTACATCCAAAAGTCTCTCTTTTACATGCCAATTAATCAACACACAATGTAACAATGCCCGTTGACCATCTCTCCTACTCATATACGTATACTTGTATATATTTCTCTTTTTAAATCAGTTATTCCTAATTACTAGTCTTTTACAGTACACAACTCCACAAACTCTTCACCATTTCCATTCATAACACTGAATACTCCATGCACACCAATTATACCCTTAACAGCCACATTACTTACCTCTGCATTTAAGTCACCCATCACTAATACCCAGTCTCTTGACCAAAACTGCTGACACACCAACTTAGCTGCTACCAAAACATTTGCCTCGCTTGATCTTTCTTCTCATGGTCAGGTGCATAAGCACCAATAATCACCCATCTCTTGCTATCCACTTTCAGTTTTACCCACATTAATCTAGAATTTCCTCCTATACACTCTATAACACACTCCCACAACTCCTTCTTGAGGAGTAGTGCTACTCTTTCCTTAGCTCTTATCCTCTCACCAACCCCTGACTTTACTTCCAAGACATTTCTAAACCATTCTTCCCCTCTTCCCCCTTGAGATTTGTTTCACTCAGGGCCAGAACATCCAAGTGAAGAACTTGATAAGTTATGCTAAAAAAGACTGGTGATTAGGAATACCTCATTTAAAAAGAGGGATATACATAAGTACACATATGTGAGTAGGATTGAGGGAATAACTGGTTGAAAGAGAAAGATGTACACAAGTATATGTATATGACTAAGAGAAATGGTCAACGGGCACCATTAGAATTCATATTAATTGATAGGTGTGTAGAAGAGAGACTTTTAGATAGAAATGTGCGAGAAGGGCAGCTGGTGGGAATGCCCAATTAGTATCTTGTGAAGGTGAGGGTGAAGATTTGTGAAGGTTTTTGAAAAAGAGGAAACAATATTAGGGAGAAGAGTGTGGTAAGAGTAAGTAAGCTTGGAAAAGAGACTTGTGGAAGGAAATACTAGCAGAGATTGAATGTAGAATGGCGAAAGGTCAGAGTAAATGAAGCAAGGGGTGAGGAATAGCAGGTATTTAGGGAGCAGTGACGGCATGTGTAAGAGATGTATGTTGCATGCGAAAGGTGGAATGTGGGAAGATTACAAAAGGTAATAAGTTGTGGGATGAAAAAGTAAAGTTACTAGAGAAAGAAAAAAGTGAGGCACATGGGGGGGTATTTTCAGGGAAGGAGTGTAAATGATTGGGGAATGTATAACAGAAAGTGGCAGGAGGTCAAGAGGAAGGTACAGGGCTTGAAAAAGAGGGTAAATGAGGGTTGGGGTTGCAGGGTATCAGTAAACTTAATGGAGAATAAAAAGATGTTTTGGAAGGAGGTAAATGATGTGTGAAAAACAAGAGAACAAATGGGAACATTGGTGAAGGGGGCAAAGGAAAAGTGCTTACAGTTGTGATGAAGTTAGGAAGAGATGGAGTGAGTATTTTTAAGGATTTTTTTTAATATATTTGTTGATACAGTGGCAGATGTAGGGTGCTTTGGTTGGGGTGGTATGCAAAGTGAGAGAGTCATAGAGAGTGGTTTGGTAAAGAGAAAAGAGGTGGTGAAAGCCTTGCATAAGATGAACTGTGGCAGTGCAGCTGGAGTGTATGGTATTGCAGTTGAATTTATTGAGAAAGGGGATGACTATGTTGTTGATTGATTGAGGTGCCTTAGGAATGCTTGTATAGTCCCACTGTATAAAGGCAAGGGATGTAAAGGAAAGTGTTCAAACTACAGAGGTATAAATTTGCTGAGCATACCTGGTAAGTTGTATGGGATAGTATTGATTGAGAGGTTGAAGACATGTACAGACCATCAGATTAGGGAAGAGTAGCGTGGTTCCAGAAGTAGTTGAGGATTTGTGGGTTAGATGTTTGCTCTAAAGAACATGTGAAAAATAATCAGAAAAACAGATGGATTTGTATGTGGCATTTATGGATCTGGAGAAGGCATATGATAGGATTGATAGAGATGCTTTATGGAAGGTATTAAGAATATAAGATGTGGGAGGTAAGGTACCAGAATCATTGAGAAGTTTTTATCAGGGGTGTAAGGCATGTGTACTGCTAGGGAGAGAGGACAGTGTTTGATTCCAAGTGAAGTTTGTTCTGCAGCCTGGATGTGTGATGTCACCATGGTTGTTTAGTTTGTTTACGGTTGGGGTGATGAGGGAGGTAAGTGCAAGAGTCTTGGAGAGAGGGGCAAGTATTCAGTCTGTTTGGGATGAGAGGGCCTAGGAAGTGAGTCTGTTGTTGCTTGCTGATGATACAGCACTGATAGCTGATTCCAGTGAGAAACTGAAGATGTTGGTGACTGATTTTGCAAGACTGTGTAAAAGGAGAAGGTTAAAAGTGAATGTGAATAATAGCAAGGCTATTAGGTTCAGCAAGTTGATGGACAAGTTATTTGGGATATAAGTTTGAATGGAGGAAGTGAAATGTTTTAGATACCTGGGAATGGACCTGCCAGTTAATGGAACCATGGAAGTGGAAGTGAGCTATTGGGTGGGCGAGGGGGGGCTAGGGTTTTGGGAGTGCTGAAGAATACGTGGAAAGAGAGAACGTTATCTGGGAGGACAGAAATAGGTATGTTTGAAAGAATTATAGTACCAACAATATTTTATGGCTGCAGTGCATGGGCTATAGATAGGGTTGTGCGGAGTAGGGTGGATGTGTTGGAAATGAAGTGTTTGAGAACGTGGTTTGAGGTAGACTGATTTAGTAAGTAATGAATGGGTAAGAGAGATGTGTGGTAGTAAAAAGAGTGTGGTTGAGAGAGAAGTATTGAGTATGATGAAACACTTTGGGCACATGGAGAGAATAAGTGAGGAAAGTTTGACAAAGATTATATGTGTGAGAAGTGGAGGGAACAAGGAAAATGGGGAGACCAAATTGGAGATGGAAGGATTTAGTGAGCAATCAGGGCTTGAACATGCAAGAGGGTGAAATGCAAGTGTAGAATAGAGTGAACTGGGATGGTTTGGTATACTGGGGTCAATGTGCTATCGATGGACTGAACCATGGCATGTGAAACACCCAGGGTAAAACATGGAAAGGTCTGTGGGGTTGGGAAGTAGATAGGGAGCTGTGCTTTTGTTGCATTACTCATGACAGCTCGTGTGTGGATGCAAGCAGATGTGGCCTTTCTTCATCTGTTTCCTAGCACTACCTTATAGACTTAGGGGGTGGCTATCAGGTTTGGGGGAGAAGAGGAGAATATATTTATTTTTTTTCCTTTTCTTTCATGCATTTGTGCTGTTTCCCATGGGGTGGGGTGATGCTGAGAATATGTACATGTATATATATATGTGTTTGTATATGTATCACATAATGCCCTCCTACAGCAAGAATTCGAACTCCATACCATTTGCGTGGTAGCTGGGAACGCTAACTGCTTGGCTATGATTGCCCCGAATAAGGAAAATTACTTTTCAATTACTAGTAATTGAATACCCTTCATCTCACGTCCATGTGCAACGGGGACTAGACTGGTTAAATCCCATCAGGATTACATTACCAGTAGTCAACAATTTTATGGAACTTTGTGTCACACGTTGAGTTATGGAGTTATATGTACACAAATATAGTGCATATGAATGTGAACTTTTCATAGAACACATAATGCCCTCCAACAGCATTAGGCTCACATTACCATTAGTCAACAATTGTACAGAAATTACCGTCACAAGTGGAGGCATATCAACACAGATATAGTATATATGAATGTGCCGTTTTCATAGAAAACATAATGCCCTCCAACAGCAAGGATTTAATCCCTGTACAATTTGCATGGTAGCTGGGAATGCTATTGGGGCAATCATAGCCAAACGGCTAGTGTTCCCAGCTACCATACAAATGATACAGGGTTCGAATCCTTGCTGTTGGAGGGCTTTATGTGTTCTATGAAAGGCACATGTTCATATGCACTATATTTGTGTTCATATATATACCTCCATGTATTACAATAAGTTCAGTAAAATTGTTGACTTCTGCTAATGTAAGCCTGATAGGACTTGAATGTTCTAGACCCTGTTGCTCATGGAAGTGAGAAAAAAGGTATTCAATTACTTTTAATCAAACAGTCTTATGTTTCCTGGCGCTACCTCGCTGACATGGGAAACAGTGATTGACTATAATAAATAAATAAATAAATAATATATATATATATATATATATATATATATATATATATATATATATATATATAT
>JAYMFT010250938.1:0-10905 GCA_038088735.1 Panulirus argus
TATATATATATATATATATATATTATATATATATATATATATATATATATATATATATATATATATATATATAATTTTACTGTATAATTCAACTCCCTTTGCATAGACTAAATCCAGTTCAAGAATTCCCTATCTCTGGGGTAGAGGGACGAACACAGACCCACTTGTGGCTCCCCAGAGATGGACAGGTCCCCTTTGGTCTCGTGGAACCATCTCCTCTCTCTCTCTCCCTCTCTCTCTCCCTCTCTCTCTCTCTCTCTCTCTCTCTCTCTCTCTAGACCCTTGTTCTTGGTCCTTGATCGAGACTCATCAAAGAAGACCACGCCTTTAGTGGTGGTGGTGTGGTCTTTGGGTCCTGGTGATAGTAGCGAGAGCAGAAAGAGGGTCTTCAGGGACTACATCACCTCTTTGTAATGTGTGTGTGTGTGTGTGTGTGTGTGTGTGTGTGTGTGTGTGTGTGTGTGTGTGTTTGTGTGTGTTCTAATCACACCCTGAAATCTGAAGCCATATTTGTACAGCTAGAAAGTGCCTCAGTGAGTGACCATATGTAAAGAGAACATTACCATAATTTCGAATGTGCATATTTTCTCCTCCCTTTACCACTACAGCCTGCTCTCCTCTCCCACAATAACCTATTTCTCTCTCCTACAATAACCTGTTCCTCTCCCCTACCATAACCTGGTCTCCTCTCCTACTACATCAGGGTTCCCCAGCCCCCTACATACTACTCCCATCTCCCAGTGTAAACCATCTCATCTTCCCATTTCCCTCCTCCCTTTATCCTCCCTTATTACAAATTTGCTGTGAGGGAAGAGCCTTTTTTTTAACCCTTATATGGTTCATCCACACAGCTGATGAGAGAGGCGCCCTACGTAAAGATGAGAGACCTCGTGGACATCTCAGCGCAAATGCAAAACGAAGATCAAGAGATAAAGCCATTACAAGCTTCAGAGAAGACTATGTAAAGGAAGAAAATGTATCTTTTTAAAAAACGTGTTTACTGGGTTTAAGAAAATGTAAATCCCTTTGTGGACGCACAAATTAATTGACTTTTGTGCTCAAGAGTGGAAGACTCTATATATGTTCTCCAAATTAGACTAATATATCAAAATTTCGCTTATGATGTAGTTAAGGAGATAGCTTTTTTTAAAAACTCTCGTCCAAAATGAGATTCTTTTTTGACGAAGATAAAACCCGGACGACAGGGAAAGTAGCGAAGCTTTGCAAAGTTTCTGTTCTGGAGGTGTGTTAATTTAGTTAATGGAGTGAAGGCTAAACTCACTCACTCCGGGTTGAACAGAACGCGTAGCGTATTGAGTGTTCCTTGAGGCCGACACTGTGTTGTGTGTGGGTTGAGAGACAAGCGCTTGTTTGTCAAAGGGTCTTCCCCAAGTCTCTCTCATATCCAGATGGACAGACATACACGCGTCTCTCTCCCCACAGAAGCCATGCAATAGGTTAGGACCAACATACCGAAACGTAACTTTGAACTTTAACTTTTCCCCTAACTAAATACACATTCCTTTGAAGAACAGGAGCCTTGCATGACCAAAGCTCTGAAACTATATGTACATGGGGACAAGTTAAAGGGATCTGTTGGTTCACGTGCACACATATATGATATTACAGAGTGTGTCTGTGTTTACGAACGTGTGAGTGTGTGTGTGAGACTAAAATGCTGCGTTGTTCGTTACAAGGGACATTGTCTCGTCTGTGAGCCAGTACATCATGATGGTGAAATACAAGCGATAGTGTCACTCGGCTTTGAGATGAGATGGAGCAACTAAACAGACAATGTCTGAGCCTAAACAGACGATGGTATACTTGCCACCATAAGCAACACGGATAACCAGTCCATCAATAGACGAGACAGACCCCGAACAAATACGAGCGACAGACCCATATCATAACAGACTTCACAGACCCGAACCACAATTAGACGACACGGACCCAAGCCAACCAAAGACCACCCCTGTGGAAGACCCTCCTAGTCCTTTAACAAAGGTCTGGGAATTAGCCTAAATGATGGAATTAATGCATATCTAAAGAACTAAGAAATATACACAAATTATACACACGTGAATAAGTGAAAGCGAATGAAGTGAATTCGTAGGAGGTTCTTTCAACTCACATCTTTTCTTTCACCACAAGATTCCTTTTTCTATCTCCCTTCCCTTCTCTCTCTCTCTCCCTTCCCTTAATGCTGAGTGAGGGAAAGAATAGCTTCCTATCCTCCTAATAACACTTCTGATCCTCTTCAGGATTTCCTTTCCCTCCCTCAGGCTGCACAGGAAACGAAAATAGTATCCCATATCTGACAGGGAGTTTGAGAAGTGATCTCTAGTGGTTCGTGGAGTTTGCTTTGTTCTAGACCCCTATTTTTTCCTATCCCAATTTTGTCTGGCCCTATTTTGTCTGTCCCTATTTCATCTGGCCCCTATTTTTTTCTACCCCAATTTTGTCTGGCCCTATTTTGTCTGTCCCTGTTTCATCTGGCCCCTATTTTTTCTACCCCAATTTTGTCTGGCCCTATTTTGTCTGTCCCTGTATCATCTGGCCCCAATTTTTTCTACCCCAATTTTGTCTTTCCCTATTTTGTCTGTCCCTATTTCACCTGGCCCCTATTTTTTTCTTCCCCAATTTTGTCTGGCCCTATTTCATCTGGCATCTATCATGTCTGCCCCTAATTTTGTCTCCTTTTTGTTTGCCTTCACTTGTCTACATCTTTTCCTTTCATCTTTGGCTGCATCTTTATTGACTGTTGCGTTTAGTCTGTACATTATTTCAGTGTCTATTGTACACACAACTTTTTTGTCTGCACCTTTTGCCTGCTTTTTCGTTTTTTGATCCCTGTTTGCAGCTCCTTTGCCTACAGACTTATTCAATTTATTTCTTCCTTTTGTCCGCCCAATTTTGTTTGCCACTTTTCTCTGCTCCTTTTCCTGTCATCTTTTGTATGTAGCTTTTCTCTGATCCTTTTTTCTGTGATTTACGAGCTCGAATAATTCTCTCCTTAAAAACCTTTTCACTCTTCCCCAGGAACCTTCCCTCCTAATCTATATCCTTTATTTCCATTCCTTTATTACAACTTTATCAAAACCACCTTAGGCTCTTTATAGCTTTATCTAAGTCTGTCTCAACACCTTGCCTACAAATTTATTGAAGTTTTCCCATGCCTTGCCCATAACTTTATCGAAGCCATTTTTGCGCTTTTCCCACATTTTTTATCATTTTCTTACGTTTCCTCAAAACTTTATTGAATTCTTTTCTACGCCTCCCCCATAGCTTTATTTAAGACTCCCACCTCTCTCATAACTTTACTGGAACCTTTTTACGCCTCTTCCTAACATTATTTATGTCTTTCCTCACGCCTGCCCCATAACTTAAAGTCTCTCCTACACCCCTCTCATAACTTAATTGAAACCTTTCCACATTTAGTATCACATTCAACAGAGCGTTCTACCTTCACAGACCTCAAAATCCTTCCCCCAAACCTCATAAAAGGTAATATACTTCACGTCTAAGCAAAACTTTATATATTTCTTTTTTCTTGCAAACAAAGTTTTTGCCTGACGCCTCTAATTAAAATCGTTATTATTTTTCTTTCTCCAAGAATCTTATAACGTTGAGAACCAAGCTGACCATCTGTTAATCTCGCCTCTCCCTCTCTCTCTCTCTCTCTCTCTCTCTCTCTTTCCTCTGATTAATAACTTCATTTCTTGCTCTTTAATTAAACCTTCTTATCTTCCTCTTGGGATCGTTTGCCCATCATCCAGCCACTGTAATGGACTCCTCGCGTCTCTCTCTCCTCCACAAACCTCCCGTTTGTCTTTGGTTTATGGACTGAGTTCTTATCTCACGACCCATTGTGTCGGGCCGCCTCAGACCATCATCATCGCGGCCCTAGGTACGTAGAAAGAAAGAAGGGGACTCAGGCATATCAAGAGCCCTTTGAGACGACGTGGTGGACATGTTCGAACTGTCATAGGGCCCACGTCTCAATCATAAAGAGGTGTGTGTGTGTGTGTGTGTGTGTTGAGGGGCGTAAGTGGAGGAACCATGTCTCCAACCTACCACTCTCATCGAGACCAGGGAACGAAGGGGTTAAGAAGAGTTCCTTAAGGACGCGACAGATTAAGCCGAGTCCATTCCCGTTATCCCTTCGAATCTGCTGAGCTAAGAGCACGGAAGCTGGTGCTGCCATCTTTTGGGCAGACTCCCGAGACACGGGCATTTAAAGCGATAAGGCTCATCGCCAACAAACTTGGGTCACTCCAGATCAGGAAACTTTTTCTCGTAGCGGATGACAACACAACCCGTCGATGATTATACTCTGTGCACCAAATGGAGAGACAAGGGAGTCCAGCGGGGCAGAGATTTCAGTAAAGCCGAGATTGTGAAAGGTCTGGTATGATCGGTAAATACCTCTGTCGAAACGCTACCACCGCCTCACTAACTGTAAAGACGGCGAGCCATTTATTGCAAGTTGGGTCAGGCTTCATGCGTACGGACATTAGACTGCATGAAGTAAGTTACATAGGTGGACTGAGAGCTCCATGGAGTTGGTACATAGAAAGAAGTGGTGGGCTGAGGATCCCATTAGTTTGATATACATAGACATAAGGGATGGGTAAACTGAGGACAGAGAGGAATAGACTCTAACAAGCGTCGTCTAGCAAAAAAAAACGCTACGCCTGTGGGACGCATATCAAAATTGGTACAGCAACCCCACAAGATAGTGTTATGAGTGAATGACATTTTGGGAACATCCGAAGGTCCTGCTGAGGATTAGCATCAAGTTGCTAAACGAACCAAGAACCCAGCCGGACAACGAAGAGCAACCAGGACCCATCACCCCAGAACGGTGACTAAGTCTTCCATATCTGGACAGAATGAGGACCTACGTAGTGCCTGTCAACATATCTGGTACTCGCTCGACCTCGACTCTTGACATTTCAGAGATCAGCCATAGCCTTCACTTGCCTCTCTGAGCAGTCGACTAACAAGTTCGCTAGGACCTACTGAGACATTCAGGGGAGAACGCCGACAGTTGGCATTTTAATTCGCCTCCTGGGAAAAGGCATCAATATCATAACGTCTGGTGAGGCCTATGTACGAGGAAATTCAGGGCAGACCAGTGGTACGTACGGTTAGTTGTTGGTCTTCTCAGGCAATCGTGCGGTGCGTATGGACAGCAGAGCAAGCCTCCCAAGGACTGAGACGATCAACTGGACTTCAGAGCTAACTGGGAGTCACTATAATAGCCAGTTAATCTAAGGAACTGTGAACAATGTATCGCAGGATATGTAATGTGGTAACTGGCTCACCTTGAGTGGTACTTCTTGCCAGTCAATGTGACAGAGAAAGAGGCAGAGCAGATGGTCGTTCTCCCGAGGGAGGTAAGGGAACAGACCCACTTCCCGCCCTCTCCTCTCCTGAAGGGGACATCCCCTGAAGGAGGAGTTGGCTGAGAAAGCAGGTTGTTTATTATGGTCTTTTAGGCCTATCTACTGCCAGGATCATTAAGGCCGTTGACGTCAAGTTATGACCACCACAGGAAAAAGACTTAAATGTCTTCTTTATGTATTCGGGACAATAATTTCTAAGACATTATACACACACACACACGGTCTCACTGCGTGTATGTATTGTGCCTGAGAAGGGATCCGCTTGGAAGAAAGGATAGGGCAAGCTATGTGGCTTCCAGGATCATATGGCAATTGACGTGTGGGATGGTTTAGATAGAAGTGGCGTCTTATTATAGTCCTTGTCAAGAAAAGGACGAAATAGTAGTAATAATAGTAGCGGTAATAGTTGTTGTTATAGTTGCAATAGTAGTGCTACTACTACTAGTTGTAGCAGCAGTAGTAATCGTAGTAGCAGTAGCAGGATGGAATAGATATAGGAAGATACGAACCGAAGGGAATCCACAACTATTCCTTGGTCGTTCATCCCATGTCCTGCCGACCCGCTCCCCACTGCCACCATATTTCTCTTCTGGAAACAATTATTTCCGGGTTAAACGTGTCTCCGGGAGTTTTCCAGCTTCAATCTAATTTAAAAGCCATTAACATTAGCTTCGGCCAACTTTCACACCATGGATGGGGAAGGCAAGATTTTGACACAGTTGTGGGTTTGTGCTTGTGTGTCTATATATATGTGTGTGTGCACGTTTGTTTATAACGGCTGTTCACGTCAGTGTGGCTGTGTGTGTGTGTGTGTGTGTAAGCGTTTATATCTGTGTGTTTGTATGTGTCACTGTAATCTGTTTTATGCACGTACGTACGTGTGTCTGTTTCTCTCATACTCTGAAACTATAAACAATGAAGAAAAGAAAGAAACAGAGAATAAGCAGATTCGTGAATGGTATCATATTGATACAACAAAACTGTTTACACTGTCGGTCGACTCGAGAAGACTGTTTACACTTTCGGCGACCCTGTGAGAGTGTTTATGCAGTATTTGTTTACGTCACATCTCGACACGTTATTAATGTTCTTCGGTTCTTAAGCAAATATTGTCTCTGACAAAGGGTTACTGCCACAGTCAAATATGCAGATGAGGAGATACTGTTAATATTAATTGGAAATTAAGCTTGTGTTGGTGATGATGGCGGCGATGGTGGTGATGGTGATAGGGATGATGGTAGTGGTGGTGATGGTAGTGATGATGAAAATAAATGGTGATAGTGATGGAGATGATGATGGTGGTGGTGGTGGTGATGGTGGTGAATGTGGTGACGGTGATAGGGTTGATGGTAGTGGTGGTGATGGTAGTGATGAAAATAATGGTGATAGTGATAGTGATGGAGATGATGATGGTGGTGGTGTTGGTGATAGTGATGATGGAGATGATGATGGTGGTGGTGGTGGTGGTGGTGATAACGGTCTGGTGGAGATGGGAATGGTGATGGTGATATGGTGACTGAATATGGTGATGGTGATGACATTGAAATGTGAGGGCGCTAACAAGATGCTAACACTCTGACTAACAAGATACTAACGCACTAACTTAGACTAACAAGATACTAACCTACTTACTAGGATGGACTAACAAGGATTCTCAACTAACAAAGACTAGCAAGTTACTAACGAACTAACCAACAAGAACTAAAAAGTACTATCCCACTAACTATGAGATACTAACGCACTGACTAACAAAGCCCAACGTACTAACAAACAATCTGTAACAAGGTACTAACGAATGACTAACAAAGCCCAACGTACTAACAAACGATACCTTACAAGATACTAACACACTGACTAACAGAGACTGACACAATGGGCGAATGACCTACCAACGTGTTCTCGGTAATCCCCTTTTCAATCCTGTGGTCGGGAAAAATCCCCTACAAAATCCCTGTCCCCACAGACGCGCTAATCCCCCATCGATGATTTAATCCCCCAGGCTCAGACGTCGTTACCAATTACGTTATTTCTGATTCCCTGACCATTAACGCCGGTTCAGAGTTAATGGGGAGGTGGGCATTAGAAATTCCTGTGATATGAAGTGACATAGTTTTGCATTAAAATATATATATCGTAAAGCAGATAAATACGTATCGAATTGCAAAGACCGAAAGAGAGGAATATAATATATATATTATATACATATATATATATATATATATATATATATATATAGGTGTGTGTGTGTGTGTGTGTGTGTGTGTGTGCGCGCGCGCGTGCGTGCGTTCGTGTGTATATAAGTGTGTATTGAACTGTTTATATCCTTTTGCACTTGTGAGTGTATACGCACGTACGTACGTCGGTCAGAGGATGTGAATTCCTAAAGGGCCATTAAAACAAGTGGGCACCCAGCACAGGGCCTAAAGGAACGCTTCTCCCAGCTTAACCTTGGTTTCGTTTTCTATGCTGACATAATATCACTGCACACACACACACACACACAAATACACACAAGCACGCACACACACACACACAAACACACACACACACACATACACACACACCCCAAAACACACACATGCACACACATACGCACACACAACTAAACACACACACACACACACACACACACCAGTACATATATACATCCACCAATCCTCAGTAATCCTGTGCCTGACCAAGGCCATAACTCTTCAGAAAAACAATTACCAACGGATTTAAAAGTTTGCCAGTATAATAGTCTTTTCTTTTTTAAGTCAGTCAGGTTTAGACGCCATAATAGAATTTTGCCCTAAGTGTAACATCAAGGGGGAAATATATCTTAGTACTGTGTGTGTTTGTGTATATGTGTGTGTGTGTGTGTGTGAAGAGGACTCTTAACAGAAAGGTGAATTAGAAAATGAGAGAGAGAGAGAGAGAAATGAAAGGAGGAAGAAATATTGATATACACATTGTTTAATGATAATAATGATAATAATGGTGATAGTAATAATAATAATAATAATAATAATAATAATAATGTGACTACTGTTATTACTGCTACTACTGCTACTACTATTACTACTACTACTAATACTACCACTAGTACTATGATGATAATAATAATTCAGAGAAGTCTCTTAAGCGTACAATTTTTTTTTTTTTTACATCTCAAAGTGATTCTTTAAAGGGCCATCCACACTTGTTTATTAACTCATAATTTATTAAATGTCGGGTTCGACTGAGTTAATAATGGCATACATTCTCACAAGGTCTTTTATTTTGTTATTTATAACCCTATGACCCTGCTTTTCAGAGCTGAGAATGACATAAGGCCTAAAAAGAACAATAAAGTACTGTAAATAGATGAAAATTGTCGGTGTGTTGTTATGGCAACGAGACAAGTGTTGCCATATTGAGGTTCCT
The DNA here is from genome assembly GCA_038088735.1 of Panulirus argus. Classification (NCBI taxonomy): domain Eukaryota; kingdom Metazoa; phylum Arthropoda; class Malacostraca; order Decapoda; family Palinuridae; genus Panulirus; species Panulirus argus. The sequence continues at coordinate 8,814 of JAYMFT010250938.1, forward strand.
GATATTTTTTTTTTTCCTACGAGAACATGAAGCTAATTGAGGTCTGGAACTTTGAAATTAGCCAGAGGCAAAAAAATTTCAATTTTTCCTAAAGATAAGGGAGGAAGGGCCAGTGAGGTCTGGAGGGGTGTAGGCGTTCAAAAAAAAAAAAAAGAAAAAATAGAAAACGGATTGAGAGTGGCCCAAGGTCGCGCTTCAGCAGCTCATTCATCAGGAAAGAAAATGAGGAATTTACTCCACTTGGCTACACCTATCCTCTGGGTCGTTGCCCCTGGGGTGGATAGATGATAGATGGGGTGGTTAGATGGTGTTAAAGGGGAGGATAAAGTGAGAGAAATAAATGATGAGTAAAGGCATGAGGGATGAATATGAGGACTGGAGAAATAGTGAGGTTATGTATGAGTTATTTTGAGGGATGGATGTGAGGCAATGGTAAAGAGAGTTTGAGTGTGAGTGAGTCTATTTCTATACCTGAAAGGTGCGCACGTGATATAGTAAACGAGCGATGTGGTATACAGGGGGCGACGTGCTGTCAATGGACTGAACAAGAGCATGCGAAGCAGCCGGGGTAGACCATGGAAAGGTCTGTGGGGTCTGGATGTGGATAGGGAGCTGTGGTTTTGGTGCATTACACACAACAGCTAGAGACTGAGTGTGAGCGGATGTGGCCTTTCTGCGTCTGTTCCTGGCGCTACCTCGCTAACACGGGAAATGGCGAGCAAGTAACGAAAAAAATTAACTATGTGATTATGTCCTATTTGTTTCTTATCCATGAATGTCATTACAATTACTTGTAAGAGGACTAGGATATACATTACTCATGCTTGTGTATATCTGCGGTTATGAGGGAATATTGGTGAGGGTATGAGAGGTGTATACTAGTATGTTTATTCTATTGTATGTATAATACTTTATATACATTACACACATCAGTGTAGATTAACTGGAGATGATTATTTTGCGTATAAGTGTATGTGGGAGTAATATATGCGTGGGTTACGATGCGTTTTAGTATATGTGTTATGTATTTTCTCTGATATAAAATACACCATATTTCCATTCCCATACATAGATACATACATCACGAAGTAATAACATACCCGGCACTTAGTTAACGATGTTATGTTGATGAATTCATGATATGGAAGTCAATGGCTCCTACCGACTCCTTATTACACAGACGTTCTGGGAAACGAAGAGTCGATTCTCTAGGCGGATGACCGGACAGTATCTGGGACGGGATGTTTGACGAGGGCCTGATGGGGAGGGATTCGTAATGGAAGTAATGGGAAAAGGGGAGATAGGTAGATAGATAGATAGATAGATAGACAGATAGATAGATAGACAGATAGACAGACAGACAGACAGATAGTTATATAGGTAGATAGATAGAGACAGATATAGATAGATAGATAGATAGACGGATAGATAGATAGATAGATAGACAGACAGATAATATGATAAATAACTGGATAGGTACGTAGGACGATAGATAGACAGGTAGGCAGGTAGTTAAGTAGATAGATAGGCACATAGATAGAGAGAGAGAGAGAGAGAGAGAAAGATCCCTTCACAACTAGAACTAAACCAAGCTGAAATCTGACACTGCAAGAGCTGAAGCTCAGCTGTACCTGAACTGAACTATCACCTCTCTCTCTCTCTCTCTCTCTCCCTCTCTCTCTCTTTCCACCCTCGCCAATCCCTTCCTCCTCCTCTTCCTTCTCCTCCTCCTCCTCCTCACCCGGCCAGATAATCCTCACCAACTCTGGGAAACCACAATCTAACTTGCAGGATCAGAAGGTTTCGCGTTACTCCCGAGTAATAACCTCTCCGCCTTTTGTCTTCTCTCAGGACGCGAGACCCATTTCTCATCTCGAGGCCACCGAGGACAAGGGCGCTAACCTAATCCTCCTGCAGCAGCGGGCCACATGCAATGACGCTCGTCTGTCCATATCCAGACAAATAGATATATGGGTCCCATTGCTGCCTGCAGGCCATGTTGTTTATGTCCTCGTGCACACACACACACACACACACACACATATATGTATATATATATATATATATCTATATATATATATATATATATATA
>JAYMFT010250949.1:0-20000 GCA_038088735.1 Panulirus argus
TATATATATATATATATATATATATATATATATATATATATGTGTGTGTGTGTGTGTGTGTGTGTGTGTGTAACATGCATGTGTGTGTATGTAAAATTTGAAGTAAAATTTGAAGACACCCTCAACTATCTCAGATAAAGGCCGATGTCTGTCCCACCTAAAGCACTATTGGTGCATGTTTTAGGTCATAAAGCTGTTGGTATGAGAGCTCCATCGGGTGCATCTCATGTCTCCACTCACCAAGTTGTTTGTATTCTCATCAGCACAGCTAAACGCAGACAGGGAAGGGGTCTGCCGTGGAAGTTCACATTTGACAGTTCTGGTGCCTTCCGTTTTTCTTATTACATGAAACTGGTCGACTATAGCACAGCTTTCCGGCATTGTAATTAAAAATTTGTCTTCAAAACTACCCACACGTTTCTAACATGATTCCATCTCTCCAATTAGAAATGTCTTCAAAACTACCCACACGTTTCTAACATTATTCCCTCTCTCCATCACTAATGCCCTCCATCTAACCAACCCAGTACTTTAAACCTATCAATCTCAACTTCAATCCTGTGAATTCTTGCATCAAGTAAAGTAGTAGAGGCTAAAATATATACCTTAGTATATTTGAGATGAAAGGTCGGTGGAAAAAAAAAATGTTGCAACGTTGCTCTAAAAGTTTTAAAGCATCACCTGAAACGGTTCTTTTATTTTATGCTGTAGGAACGATCGAAAGATTACCATATGACAACTGCCAATTTTTTTTTTCTATATCATGAATTCTATAAGTCCTAAACGAACATAGCAAGTTATGAGATTTATTAAGCATATACATGACCAAGAAATAACTGGCTTTCAAAACCAATATTATCGTATTCATATTTCTACTAATTTTTTTCTTTACAAATTAATCAATATATTGTCTAAATCACTTTAATAAAAATGTATGCTTAATTGATATACGGAGTGAGTGACGTCATAGTGTCGTCACGTGACTTTTGAAAGACTGTGTGAACATGCCTAAGATTATTTTTGTTCTCATTTGGGGCATTTAGTGCTGTTTTCTTCGTAGAATCTATATCTATTTTCGTTTTTGAACATGGTGAAATGCAGTATCGCTGTCGGATGTGCCATTCAACAAACTATGGGTTCAAATTTGATTTTCAGTCGTCTAACAAAATACCCGGGAAGAAGTTGGGTGACGTGAAAGTATGCAAGATTCTTTTCATCAATGGTAAGTAGTTTCTCTTGATAGTATTTTAGTTTCTGAATTAATCAATCATTTCAAGTGTTTGTGAATCTGACTGTCGCGTGTATGTTAAGGCCCTAACTGGAATGAACACAACAGAGTCGTTACATTAAATATGTTTTTCATAGTCAAGTTTGGCTTTTGCAACACGGATGAGAGAGGTCTGTATGCTGTAGCTCCACCGTCCTCCAACGGTCTACTGACGATATTTCAAAGAGCATAGAATCTTATATGAATAAGTTAATTTCACTTTTATATCTCTGTTTTGTGCCTCAGAACCCAAAGGTTTATATTAACTGGCATCATATTCACAGCTGATTCGCAAGCGGCCTTGATTGTTGTCTTGCCCACCAGCATTTTGAGCACGCGCAAAACGTGTTGTTGTTTTGGTGACCGGCCCTATTAAACTTTGTTAGAGACATTACTTAAATTGCCTTGTAAACAAATGTCTAACTTTTTCACTAACAATGACCTTGCACAATCTTAATCTGCTATGTGGTACGCTCTCCTAATATCTATTTTCGATTCATGACTTTTATAAATATTTAGTCATTTTTCTTTTGCGCGTTAAATTTTTTTTTTCATGTTTACATGGATGACATGTCTAGAAAGTGCTCATCCCCTGTGCCAGTCACAATAGTGCATCACCAGTTATTACACAATTTTCAGAGAAATTAGGGCTCATTTTGCGTGGGCCAACAGTTGTACTCTACGGTGTCCTACGGCATCTTAACGTAGTTTGTATATATCACCACATATGTCTTTCAATTTTTTGAAAAGTATGCACTTAAAGATACCTGTTGCAACGTAGAAAATGCATTTTGACTCGCTAACGAAAATATGATAATGTTTCGTGTTTTTTAGTTCTGGATTATTTCCTTTACGGAGATGAAGAATGTGCCTGTTTTGAACCAAAAACTGTACGTCTAACCGCCAAATATTTATTTAACTCCTTTCATTTCTCCCTACTTCTAATCTACAAAGAAGTTTGCTTCCCATGGTAACAATGGTCTTGTGAGGAGTCCCAGAGCAACTGTGTTTATCTAGGATCTCACACAACGCGCTTAATTAGCCGTGTACCTCACTTGCTTGGCTTTTTCTTTTTTTTTTTGTGCTTGACTTCACGGCATATACACCACATAAAGTATTCGTTTTTTTGGACAATTAATGACTTAATTTGATGCAATTTGTTCGGGTATATTTCACTGGTTAACGACCAGCTTGCGGTTTTTCTTATGCTTGTGGTACAGAACGCAGTTTCATCCAAGGATGTTACTGTTAAACTGAGGCCGAAACAAAAATCATGAAATACAGTTCAGTTTCAATACTTTATTCCTTGATAGAGGAATCGAGATCCTAGTGCTGTCACTAGGTACCAATACTTCTTACGTACAATCTCTGTTCCATGACTAATATTCCGATCAAACGATGTTTGTTTTTCAACCACTGCTGCGCGTTAATAACTTCTCAAAGGTAGGGGTACATACCATCAAGACAGCCAATTATTTCTTTAAAGGGAAAAGGTTGCGTGGTGAGACCAAATCTGTAAGCATCCTGGTATGCTTCCATGTTGCTTCCATTTTATAGGCATGAAGGGAAACTAGGGACATAACTAAATAGTATCAGTTTCGAGATTAGGACTCATCAAGGAACCATTTGTACTGTTTTTGTTGGGAGGGCTGGGTCTCCCCAGCTGCTCTTTGTAGACAATACAAAAACCGATCAATCATCACACACAGTTCCCTTTTTGCGACTCTCTCTCTCTCTCTCTCTCTCTCTTCCTGCTTTAGTTTGTGCATAAAGTTATTCATGTTTCGTTACGATCATAGCTATCAAGGTGTATCCTGCCTCCAGCATAACCGATGCGAATTCCTAATAAATATAGTTCGTTGAATCTTCCCCATTCACCTTTAAATCTTGAAGATCAGATGACTGAGTAAAATTAATATTACTCATTTGTACTTCTGAATGACTGGTTTCGTACAAATCATACTACCGAAAGAATTCTCGGAGAACTGGCAATACGTTTCAGTAATGAATTTGTCCTTGAACTGAAAACAGCCAGCACTTCTTACGCACATCAGATAAATTCGTATAATGACGATGAACTCCATCCTGCACCAACAAACCAGCCAAAAACTGTAATACACTTCCTGCCGACGTCCACCTCCCTCATCCCACTCGTACGGTTGTCGACCAGCCAAATTTTTTGCATTTTACATTTTTTAGCGAGTGGCCATATCACATTCATCGGTCTCATCGGTAAAAATGACTGTTATATAGCGGTAGAGGATGTGTGGATAAGGTGTTTACTCTGAAGAATTTGTATGTGAAATATTTAGAGAAACAGGATTTGTATGTGGCATTTATCGATCTGGAGAATGCATTGCGAAAGGTGTTACGAATATACGGCGTGCGAGAAAAGCTATTAGAAGCAGTGAGTTTTTATGGCGAGTAAGGCGTGTGTGTGAAAAGGCAGAAAGGAGGGTGAATGGTTCCAGGTAGAGGTGAGGTCTGCGACAGAAGTGTGTGCTGTCACTATGGTTGTTTAATGCTTATTGGATGGAGTGGTGAAGGACGTGAATGCAGGGGTCTTGGACAGAGAAGCAGGTATGAAGAGAATTGTGAGGTGGCTGGAGAGGTGAGTCCGCTACTGTTTGCTGATGAAAAGGCGCTGGTGTCTCAGTTTGGAACTATGTGAAAGAGACTAAAGAGCAAATGTAAATAAAGACAAAGATTAGGGTTACAGTGAAGAGAAAGATTTCATTTGGAGTAAAAGGAGTTTGAATAAAGGAAATCTTGAAGGAAGTGGAGTGTTTTAGATACCTGTGAGTGAATATTGCAGCGATTGGAATGGAACCATGAGAGCTGAAGTGAGTCATAGGGTGGGTGAGGGGGCAAAGTAATGGGCAAAGTGAGAAATGTGGAGAGTGGTTAAATTTTTTTAGGTTAAAGATGGGTATGGCTGATGGTATAGTAGTCCAGTCGGTGCTGCTTGTATGCGAGGCGTGGGGCTGAAAAAAAAATGCACTAGATATAAAATGTTTGAGGACAGTTTGTGGTGTGAGGAGGGTTACTCCCATAAGAAATGATAAGGTAAGAGAGAATTGTGGATAATAAGAGGAGGATGCATGAGAAAGCTAAAGAGAGTGGACAAAAATTATTTTGACATGAATGATTGTGGAAAGGAAGACTAAGAGGGCAGGCATGTTAGAATGGAGGGAACATGAAAAAGGGGGAACTAAAGAACAGATGGAAGAATGGAGTGAAACAAGCTTGAAGGCTAGGGGCTTGAACATACTCATACTGGAGGGTGCGAGGAGTGCAGGGACTGTGTGGAGTGGAGCTCGAAGCTGCAGGAACCTCATAAAAGGATACCTGGGATTGTATAATTTTTCTTGAAAATGAGATGAAATAATCAAAAACTGACTTTTAAAATCTTTCGGGACGACAGTTCCGTTGCATGACAGACTGCTAACATTACTGTAACAATTTAAACATGTAACAGAAGTTTTTCTTGCGCAAGTGAGGCCTAAGTTGCCCGGGGAACTTCTCTGATAAAAAAATGACACAATAGAAATATCGAGGATGATAAAATAAAAATATAATGGCATTTTGTGGGTCCTTTGTCCAGTGTGTTTTTATTGTACGCGGAATAATAGTTCATAAAGCGTTACTGGAGGCGAGGCTTCACAGTTTTACACTCCTGCCAAGATAAAAATATTTTAATGAGATCCTTACCCACAATACCCTTCCCTCTCCCCTTTATATAATCCTAAATTTTATAACAAGCGTACTCAAGATATATACACAAATCCGGTTGTTCCTCTTCAATTATTATTTGAGCCCCAAAACTTATGTGTTATAATTTCTTACAAACCTATTTTACACCTCATGTGCCTATTAAAGCCCTCTATAACGTAAATATAATTTCTCCAAACGAAGTACACATAAAAAAATAATCGAAAGAGACACGTAAGCATATCGAAACCCATACAGATTTCAAGTCTCTGTTTTCCTTGTTTTGAGCCATTTCCCTGCTTGAGGGATGCGCCTACCACACCGTAGCTGAGGAGTCGCCGGCACGCGCAAGAGCAGCTGACTCGGTGATGATAAGGTTAATTGGGAGGCCTTGTCAAGCAAACAGTCGCCCCAACCAAATATGCTCGTCTGTCGTACCATCTGACACCAAAATTACTTAAGGAACTAAATTATTGTTTTAAATTATACATAACAGCTAGAGACGGTTCCCGACGCTATCTTACGAGGACGGCGAAAGAAATTAAACATGAAAAAGTACAAATGGGATAGTTCCTACTTGCAACAGTATTTAGCAAAGCTCTGTAAGATTCTGCGATGACACTAAAAAAATTAGTTCTCTATATAGTATGAAAGACGTCTTACGTCAGAGAACGTAATATACAGGTACCAGTATGACACATTCTGTAGTCAAGGAGAAACAGCCTACATAACTACATAACCGGCAAGGCTGTAACGTCATTGTTGGAAAAGGAGTACAGTGTTAAAATAATTTTCTTTTTAAAGGAATCCATCATTCCCTTGCTCTTGTAAGGAGTAAGACCACATGGCTGCAGCGGCCCCATAAATGAGGTCATGCGGTTATATGATTAATTAATTTATCCAGAAGTATGAATGGGGAAAGTGTCACGCCTGATCAAGCAGTATTACCGATGCTACTCAGGCCACGCCTCAATTGTTTTTAAAAAAATCAAGCTCTTGCAGCCGAGAATCAACGGAGTCTTTTCGCGGCATGACCTAGTAAGGTCACATAACATTTGAGGCTTCCGTCTCTTGAGCTCCTACACGGAAGCAGCCGAGCTAGGAGAGACGGTCGGCTGGAACCGAGTGTACACTGTGATCATTGATCAAGGGGGAAGGGTCCTCTTCTTAAAGCTGTCCGAGCTAACTAGCAATGCTACCTGGTATTGCTGTGTGGGTGGAACGCTGTGGTGGTGAGCGAGCCCGTGCACTGGGAGTAGACGGGATTAAAAAAAATGAAGTAATAGGTACATAAAGCATGGAAGTGCAGGTTAGTGTAAAGGGTGGGGGGTTGTTTGATGGTGAGTTGGGCTGAGAGGCAGGCTTAAGTAGTGCCGTGTGTGATGCCGGTGTACCGGGTACTTGAGGCTTGTGAGGAGCAGTCCTTGGGTATAGTCGACAGTGAAGTTGGAAGGAATGTACAGCTGTAGCTGTTTAGTAGGTGGTAATTGTTGGTACAGTAGAGAAAAAAAAAAAGCTGTTTAGGTTAAGAATTGTTTGACGGAGGTGTGTGCAGATGTGTAGGGCGCAGGTGATGTGAGACTTGTGACGAGTATATTTTGCGTGTTTTAAGTATGTGGGGACTGAAGCGTGGATGATGTTCAGCTGTGTATACTTCCCTGGCCGACTATAATCAGTGGTATCTGTGGTCGTATAGTAGGCACTAGTAAGTACAACTGCATGTGGGCACCTATGTTACAAATGTATGTTGATGGTTGAATAAGTATATGGGTGTTTCTACTACAGCAAGTTGAAGAATATACCTATAGCTGGGCGTGGAGAAGAGCTGGTAAGAAGCGAAGTCGGGCTAGGGCTAAAGTCATTACAAGCACTCGCTGGGTCATGTTTATATTATATATTTCAACAATAACAAAGTTTCTCACAACGTTTATTTCTACTGTTTGAGAAAATACTCATGGGGAAACTACATTATACTCGTTAACTGAGCGACCTGGGATGGTATTCCCTGCAGCTATACTCATTAAGCAGTTGCGTAAAAGCTGATGCAATTCCGGCTGATGGAGCGTGTGAAAAGTGCCAGGAAAAGCCGCTTGCTGAGTGGTTTCGCAAGAAGGCCGAGGTTATGGCCAATCAGTGACGCTCTGGTAAACAGTGATAATAAGATGATAAACCCTTACTCCTTTCTGCTGACGCGGAGTAATGGGTGGTGTACAGTTTAAATCTGCTACTGAAGACAAGTCATTAAATGATGTCACAATGTGATAGCTGAGGCAAGCAAGAATAAATGGAGAGAGTAGTTTCTTCTCAACGTTTCAATAAGCATATGGAGGCTAACTTACAATGTCTTCCCTAAGTTCCTATCTTGCCGCCGCCTTCCTCTAATCCTTAGCTGTCTCTCACTTCCGTTTTATCCCATCCTGAATAGCCTCTCTCTCTCTCTATCTCTGATCTATGGACTGATTCATCTCCATTTTCAGTCTCGGCCATTCCCCCAGTAACCTCTTTGTCCCAACCTTCTTTAGGCCTCTTGCTTCTGCCTTTCTCATAGTCCTGGTCGTTAATTTTAGTCCCCCATTTTTTTTCCCCGCGTTGATCCGTGGGTTGCGTCTTTCACTGGGATGCTGGATACTCTTGGTTACCCAGACGTTTTAAAGAAGTGGCATATGATACTGTCACTCACGTATTCAATTCGAAATTAAACTTAAATATACACCAGAAAGGATGTGATAAATTTTCACTTTACTATGCAACATTCAAATACAGCAATGTATCAAGGATGTTTAATCACACTCCTTCCTGATGTCCGGGATACGTATAATCAAAACCGAGAAAGAAAATATCAGCGTCCATGGCTATTCGTATTCAGACAGCAACAACTGTTCATCATCCGCTCGTCATTTTATTCACTGTCAGCATATAGGGCTTGGAAAAACTCCCCCCTCCGTTTCCCATCCGGCATTCATCACCGCGCAATTACTGTTCCTTTATCCAAATGAAGTGGACAACATCTGCTTACTTATTGTCAATCTGATTTCTCACCATGAGTCAGCACTTCCCTTAATCATTCATCGTCAGCTGAACGTTTCTTGTTATCTATCTGGTTATTCAATAATCAAGCAATGCAAGTCCGTTTCATCAGTAACTAATCGTCCACTTTTTTGGTCGGCCGTCGTCAGGGGTTGATGTCAGCTTTCAGAGTCTTAAGATTCAGATATTTTTTCTGGTGATATACATATAAAGCACAGTCCAGTATGACTGGGCTACAAGAAATTACGTAGTCCACATTTGGATAGGAAAAATCACAATCCACCTTTTTTTAAAACAAAGTGAATATTTAAACAAAGGTATAAACAAATATAAGAAGTCAATAACAGCGTAGAAACTAAACTGCTCCACAGATTACAAAACTGTGGTTAATGAGGTTTCCTCTCTCTCTCTTTTTCTACACACACACACATATATATATATATATATATACGTGTGTGTAAAGTCCCCCGGTGGTGTATGGGTTAGCGTTTGCGTCCGTGACGCATTCACGGGCCGCCCAAGGTCGAGAGCATTAGTTCGAATCCTGGTAGCGCAGTCGGTCCACAGTCAACCCAACTGCTCATCCACCCTTAGGGATTGGTCGATAAAATGGGTCCTGGCTCCTTACGAGACCCTTGATATCCTGTAGCAGCGATCCTGTCCAGGGATGAAGTCAACTCCAAGCAGGGTGTTTCATTACACAATATTACTGATTTTGTACCTTATGTATATGTCCTTAGTATTCAATGTAAGTGGATCATATTTACGTAATCAAATGGACGTGGATCTATCAATCGACAAATATTTCTTTCATGTGTCAATAAGATTCGTTTGGAAGATAATACTGTAACCTGATCTCATTTTTTTTCTTTGTGATATTATCTACATGTAAAGGTGGTCGTGATTTAAGTATACCTGATTGTGTTTTAGTATGTCAAACCACTGGATTTTTATATACGATTAGAATGCTTTGTATACATCACCATCCCTGAAAGATTTAGGGGAATCATATGTAGCTGCCCTTGATATATCCAAAGCTTTTGACAGGGTGTGGCGTCGGGGTCTCATCTCTAAGCTCCACTCTTTTGGCTTCCCTCCCTTAAATTTAGCTTGCTCTCTGGCCTATCTCCATGGTTGTTGGTGGATCAGCCTCTCCCCGTTTTTCCATCAACAGTGGTGTTCCTCAAGGTTCTGCAGTGTCTCCACTTTTTATCCTTTTTATCAACAATTTTATTTCTTCCACAAATAACCAAATGCACCATTAGACTGACGACCCAACTCTGTATTCATCCACATCCTTCAATTCTTCTCCTTCTCTCGCTCAATCTGCATCTCGTGTCAACACAACTTCCTCAGTGTACTCAGAACTGGACATGACATCTCAATGGGGTAGACGAAATCTGATTAAGTTTAATGCCTCAAAGACCCTGTTTCTGCCCATTTCTCAATCGAATACTCCTCACATCTTCCCTAACGTCTTTGACGGTTCAGTAATGCCACCTCTTGAATCAATGAACGTATCTGGTATTACTGTAACATCCATTTTATCTTGAAAACTTCGCTTTACAGAAATAGCCTTAAAGTATGCATTAAAGAAACTGGGATTCATGTTTAGATGTCGAGATTTCTTTTCTTCCGTACAGGTGCTCCGGTTCACAGGACTGATCCGTACTTGTATGATTCTAGCTCTGCATCCTTACTTGCATTGTTGAGTCGAAAGCTGTCCGACTTAACAAATTTCTTAGGCGAACTTAAAAACTTGACCCCCTTGCCCTACGCCGCAATGTTGGTTCACTTTCCCTCTTCTATAGATAGTACTTTGGTTTTTCCTTCCAACAGCTGGCTGCTTGTGTGTTCCCACCACTAGCTTGACCACACAATACTCGACAAGGTGCTGAGTCACATGATTACTGTGTGGCCGTTGGCAACTCAAGGGTGGGTCCCTTTGATAACTGTTTCTTTCCCTGCACCTCGAAGCTTCGGAACTCGCTAACCTATCGTGTTTTTCCCAATAACCGTGACTTGGCACTTTTTAAAAGAGGTTTTTCACCCCGTCCATAATTCGTAAATTCTTTCCCCTGTCGATTTTTTTTTTACCTTTCATTAACCTCTCTATATTTCAATTAACGACCAGCCTTGATGAGGACTTTTGTCCATGACTGGAGCCTCGAACGTAAAAGAAAAAAAAAAGTACTTTCGTATGTTTTTTGCAGGTCGACCAGCTTTACCGACCACATCATGCACTAAACGTTATCGATCATCGCTCGTGTCTTGCAAGCGTGCACCTCATTAACCTCTTGAGCACGACGGTAAGACCTTTTGAGCACGACGATACGACCTTTAGAAAATACCTTCTGGGCATACTGGTCTGTACTTTGACCTGACCCTGTTACCTGTACAAATGAAACAACCCACCCCCCAAAATGGCTACAAACAGCAGTCTGCCCTTAGCAAGGCCATAACAGCATGAAACCCCCAACGTGGCCACAGCAGTACCCTATTCCCAGCGCGGCCACAAAGAGATGCCATCCCCAACATGGCCACAAAGAGCTAACCCCCCCCCTCCCCCAACGCGGGAACAAAGGGTCGCCCTCCCCAGCACGGACACTAACAGCAGCCCTTCCCCAGCAAGGCCACAACAGCACGCAGCACGACCACAACATCCAACAAGGCCAAAGCAGCACGCTACCCCAGAACGGCCGTAAACAGCAGCCCGCCCCTAGCAAGACCATAAACAGCAGCCCTCTCCCTGCACGTCCATAAACAGCAGCCCACCCCCAACATGGCCATAACAGCCAGCCCCCAGCACGACCACAAACAGCAGCCCGTCCAATGCGCGGCCACAAACAGCAGCTATCCCCCAGCATGACCACAAACCTGGGCCCTTTCCCTCCCTCGTGTTTCTATTTTGTTTTCATTTGCTCTTTCAGTCGTCTTACAAAACTATAACCTCAGGCAAAACCGTCAGTGATGTTGACATCAGAAATCTTTCGTAGGTAAGAATAAATCAAGACCATTCAAACAATAAATCTTAAATAACTGGCTCTGATATCGAAAACCAATATGCACATTTTGCTTATATTTTTCCAATAGAAATTCTTCTTCCTTAGTTCAGTTTTGAAGATGAGAAAACTTAATGTATTATATTACCTGTAACGCAGTTCACTTTCAGAGAAAAAGTAACGAAGTACTGTACACTAATTTTTGAATAATACATTCGTAAAAATGAAATCGATAAGCAAAGGATATATATATATATATATATATATATATATATATATATATATATATATATATATAAAACTGCCGTTGCTTTGTCCATTAATATACAGCTTGATCAGCTCTCGAAACCTAAAATAATTAAGTAACATTTTTGGTTTAACGGTAAGCCTGGATTAACTGCCCTATCCGATACATATCCTAAAGTGATAGTTTCTCATTCAGAAGCAGGTGTAGGTATCGCCAAGATATAATGCGTCTCGATTCATAACCCTGGATGTAAACAACGTATACCTTACAGTGATTTCCGAGGTTATTTTACTACCCAACAACGTCTTGATCTCCCATTAAGCTGCTGTGTGAAGTTGCTTCTTATTCAGGTCTGTCACTCTTTGTAAAGGTTTTGCCTGAAGCCATTTTAAATTACGACAATGAACAATTCTGTGGTGCGGTCGTAGGCTTTGTTATTTAATAATTTTGGGCCCCGGGTGTTTACGTTTTTTATTTTTTCTACGCCCTTTTGGATCTCAGGGGTAATATAGTTCCATACCAATTGGAAACTATATTGAAAAGTACATTCAAAGAAAAAAAGGAATTTCTTCAGCGTCTTCATGAAGCAAATCGAATTAGGTTATTACTAGGAAAAAAGGTGGTGTTACACCCGTAAGGCAGATTTCTCTCACAGCTGCTGTACAGTGTTGTCTGCACTGCTTAGGTTCAGCCGAAGCCTTACAAATATTCAGCCAACTTCCTTCTCCTGCTTCGTCTGGTTTCTACACTCTCCTTCGTGGGCTTCGAGCGGCCTCTTGTGCAAGACACCGGTTCCACCTTCCTCAAACTCCTCCCACACTCTCAACTCTCGCTTCTAGATTTTAATTCTTTCCTAGATTTTTTCTCTCCGAAAGTCTTTGCCAAGAATTCTTTAAAGTTTTTGCCAGAAGCTTCTGGAATATCAAATATCTTCTTTAACACTAGTAATGAGTTCACGTATACATCAACATAATGCACTTGCGTAACAACATCGACAAAATTAATGTAACGAAATATCTCGCAGGGTAACGTCGTCGTCGTCCCTTTTCGCAAATAAGTTTTAGCAGCACAGCCGGTTAGGTGGGTCAGCACGAGCCCGTCATCTCATTTGCCAGGTAGCTGACTCGTCTACATTTCATCCTTAAAGGTCTTCTTTCTTAACTGGCCAAACTCCCAAGACGATTACATTATTCATGAGTTTCACTGGACTCTGGCGATGGTATTCAATTGTTACGATAGTTTCCCGCGTTTCTTGGCAGGTTGTCATGGCTCTCACTCCCCAAACGCTCTCACATCATGGGTTTTGTTCATTTCTGGCTTCATGCCAAAACTCCTTGTACCGTTAACGATTCAAGAAATTTTCATTTTTCGTCCTCAATTCTGAAATAATTCCGATTACCGGACGTTGCGGGATGTGGACTAATAACTGGATTTTGATTCTGGTGTAGACATGTATTTATGGTAACGTTTACAGCAAATTATTCCGGTAAAAATATACATGACATTCCCTTACCAAAACACGGCGCCACGATGTGTTGTCGCAAGACTCCCTGGCAAATGTTGCAAGGAACGACAACCACGTAACCCGGTTGATTGTTTCAGTGAGGCGCAACTTTATTGCGCTTGAATTGTGTGGTTCTTTGTGCGATCCATCTATCAAATTTTGCCGAAAGTTCCACTTTTCCATGTTTGAAATCTGCTTTGTTTCTAAAGTAGAGTGCATGTTATCAAACAGTTTTCCTCAAGAGGGAAAACTTTTATTAGCTAGAGAGATTTCATGTTCTTCACTGCTAATACATACATACTTTTTTTTCTATACATATTGGCCATTTCCCTCTTTAGCAAGGTAGCGTTAAGAACAGAGGACTGAGCCTTAGAGGGAAGATCCTCACTTGGCCCCCTTCTCTGTTATTTCTTTTGGAAAAGTAAAAACAGGAGGGGAGGATTTCCAGCCCCACTCTCCCTCCCCTTTTAGTTCCCTTTTACGACACGCAGGGAATGTGTGGGAAGTTTTCTTTCTCCTCTATCCCCAGGGATAACATACATACATATATTTATATAGTATATATGGCAGAGCGAAATATAAACAGATAAACATACAGACAGATAAATGGATATTTTTAAAGGTATTAGCAGATTCTGCCTGTCAGTGGTAACACCGCGAACTAAGTTCACAATGTGCTGGACTATTCTTGTCAGCAGACGATACTGAGTACAGCATCATCGAGGACCTCCTTTCCTTTCAGGAGCCCACCTTACCTTCCTCCTGGATGGAGTGCAGGCTAGATACTTGTGTAACCTCTTCTTAAGTTATCTCTCTCTCTCTCTCTCTCTCTCTCTCTGGTAAAAGCATGCTTAAGTCAAGGCCATACCCAATGAAAGTAAAAAAAATGCGACTATAAAAAAATTGGTAAGATTTAAGTTGTGCATCTCGAAAGTGGACGAAGACCTGACTGCTGCCCACTAAATTATCGTTTATGTTCAAAATGATGTCCAGTAAGTCGTCAGCGTATGGAAAAGGCAAACAACAAGGAGACAAGCATCACTCACCCCAAAAAGGTCAACCATCATCACCAACTTCACAATCATTAACTAACAAACTCACAATCTTCACCAATCACAAACAATCATCATCTACCATGACCACACACACACACACAAACTACCAACACAACCATTAACGACAATTACCATTCGGGACCAACAAACGTTATCCAACACCATCACAACCATCATTCGTTCACCTTTCAATCGTTCTTTCCCAGCAATCACTACCCATCACAACTAAAATCATCGACCACAGCTTACAACCAATACAATCGCTCTCTTTCCACCTGATGGATTGGGCTCACTGCTCCGTAAACCAGAAGTCCTAAATCGGGTTAGGTGAGGAATACCCAGGGTTGTTACTAACCCTCGGGCGTCAACACGTGCGTCCCCACCGCCTTAACTCTCATCAACACAATCTCGGCTACTTGTCAACAACAGTTCTGGCTTACGCATGCCGTAGGTCACGTTCGTTGTGAAGCAAAGCAATCAGCCTATATCGCCTTATCAGGGCTATTAGAGGATCAGGTAGGAATCACAGATATGTTTTTGAATCTGATGCGCTAGGCTGCCACTTTCGTATCACGTAGGTAGTTTTAAAGAGATAACCGTAGTATTAAATAACAGGTTTTGCTGGGAAATATCTATGCCTATGTTTGAAGGAAAATCTTGGACTGTTTATGTTCCAGGTTTAATACATAAACTACATCCATTTCACTGTAGGATACAAAACCACGTTATATAAGCAATTCATATGGTTTAAACTATATCTAGAGTATCTACAACGTAAAAAAGAAAATATCTGCAAATCATTTCCGCAAGTATATAATTCACCGGATATTAAATGAGCTTTTGGCCGCCGCACACAAACTACATGGGGTCGAGTCGTATTTCGTTTCTTGCACGAACAAAGCCTGTAAATATCATTTCATGCATAAATAACTATATCTTCTTAATACGGAATGGAAAATAAAGTTTTCTTAGTGACCACAAGATAAGGGGCATGTATCTGAGAGTTATCATCATTAACAATTTATCTTTGGTTCAGAGCAATGTCATGGGAGGCAGCACACTGTCTGATAACAACGTCCTCTTATCAGTAATGCCGCTCTGGACTTGTGGCCAGGGTCGGCAGACAAGTCACATGAGTTACCGGCACCGGTGGGCTTCCCTTCCTGGCAGGCTGTAGATTTGCCCCGACGTAAGGCATTTTAATTGTAAGTTAGCGCTAAGCGTTACATAACACTGGCTTTCTACAATTTAGAGCGCCTGTGATATGGTACACAAGTAAATTACTTGCTACAAAATCATTTTCTTTATCTTTTTTAAGAAAACCCAGAGACATATAAACCTTTATGACTGATTCTTCGAAGATAACGTTGATAAAAATACAAACATATTTACTCTTCCAAGACATTTGTCATTTTTAAAAGTGTAGCACACACACACACACACACACAATTGCGATGAACCTATTAGCCAAGTAATGAGCCTCAGAGACCTCTACATTTGAACTATTTGTTAAATTAACAGGAAATGATAACTATACAATTTACTGAAAACTGCATATATGGTTTATTTAGTATCTACAGTTTTATAAGCATGAAACCACATGCATTTTGCGGGAGCCCCTCCACGCTCTAGTCAGCCACTAGCCGAGAAGCTGCAGTTTGTTAGTTTACTGCTTGAAAAATTTTAGACTTTCGTTCATGTAAAACACCATACATTCAGCAGAGGGAAGTCGAAAACTTGATATCTGATTCAGGGATATCAATGCAAATATTAATGTTACTAAGGAATTACGTATTTAGGGGTCAGAAGCCGTTGCCTTCACTCGATCTGTTTTATATTATCATAATACCACGAGTTTTACCAGATACCTTAAACGTAATGCTAGTCAAGAGAGCTTCGTAAAAGCACATAAGAAGACTGACACAAAAGATAGCCAAACATAAAGTTGGTTGGTTAGTTTTCATACCACAGCAATAAATGTATCAATCCTCTTAAATCGTACAATAAAAAAGTGAATCTGCTGATCTGGGCTTTGGCCTCGAAGCTCTCACAACACTGGTGGACCAGATACCTTGTTAGGAGCTCTGTTTGAGGTGAAAAAAAAAAAAATTAAAACCTGGCTTTCTTTTGCTTCTCGTAGTGCAGATGACACTAAAGGTGCATCGCTGAAAGTATTCTGATCTATATGCTTAATCATGTGTTGCAAATGATCCTAGACATCAATAGCGTTTTATTTTAATGTCTGATCCCTTCTGTAACATATTCTCTTAAATAGCTTAGACATATTTTGTAAATCAAGCCATACGACTCCCACAACAAACAAACTGCACTGATGGATCTGTTTGTGCAGGAACAAGGTAGACTCAGGTTGCACGCCAGGGGAAAACCCCAGACGTGATCCTAATATACACTCGATTTCCTGAGACGTTCTGTTGAGTCAAGGATTAGCCTTTGTTCATGAGCGTGTCTCCACCTCTCCCGCCTTCTCCACACCTTAACTATCTCTTTCCCTCCTCCTCATTTGCTGTCGAGCGTTTATATCCGCAGCGCATCAATTGTGTGTACATTAACCTCGCTCTAGTTACTACTCATGTCTTTCTGCGGGACATATTGCTGTGTCCTTCACCTCTGGCCTCTCGCTGTTACTAAAAGTTTACTTCTTATTTAGCGCAATGCGCAAAATCGACATAGCAGTTATTCATGACGGCTTTTTGTACCTATGTATGCTCACACAAACCGAACATGTGACAGCGTGGCTGAGGGGTACATATACGGGCGCAAGTGTAGGCACACATGTGGTGGATACAATTCACAATTCATCAATATAGGAGGATGACAGGTGAGCCCATGGAACCAAAGTGACCTCATCCCGTAAGAAAAAAAGTGTTAATGGTATTGGTGATATACAAACGAATGCAAGGGTAACTTTGAGCACCAGATTTATCGAATATGGACGGACTAATCACTTAGGTATTGACACCCCAACAAGAGAACCGGCATCAAATACAAATATAAAATCCTGGTAGGAAATGGCACTAGTGAACTAACATCAACCTAATGAAAGGAAATCTGGGTAGGAAATGCCAACAGTGAACGAACATCAACCTAATGAAAGGAATGCCGGCAATCAGTAAGCTATTACACCAATCCAAACGAGTTGCCACCAGTGAGGCTCTATCATTCTATGGAATGAACCCACCGCCAATTAGCAGGAGCCAACCCGCCGGGAGAAACTTCCACCAGTTAGCTAGAGCAAACCCTTAGGAAGAAACTGCTTCCTTATAGCTAATGCAAATCTAAAGGTAGAAGCTGCTACTGTTGGGGCAGTACGAACTGAAAAGGAAATACCATGGACATTAGTGTCAACTAAACACGAGGTGCTGTTTGGTACCAATAAACTATTACCAGCCTAAAAGATGTACAACTTCACATGCCTCTAATGATCTAGTCAACCCAAAGCGAAGATCTTTGCTAAGCTAGTATGAACCGAGAGGGAAAACCAATGAACTAGTAAGATCCCAAAGGGAACTCCCACCAATGTGCTGAAAAAAAAAAAAACAGCAAACCAATGTGCTACTATTAAAGAGAACTGCCACCCATGTTCTAGTATGAACCTAAAGGGAACTGCAACCCATGTTCTAGTATGAACCTAGAGGGAGCTCCCTCCATCTGTGGTAATACGAAACTAAAGGGAACTGACACCAATGTGTTGTATGAACCTAAAGGAACTGCAAACCATGTTCTAGTATGAACCTTAGGGGAACTGCCACCAATATGCTAGTATGAACCGAAAGAAAACTGCCACACCAATGAGAAACTATAAACCTAAACTGAAACGTCATTAATATGCTTTTACCAACACAGAGGGAGGATCTGTCACCGATTACCCAGTACCAGCCCAGAGGGAGGGCCTGGCACTAACGAGAGAATCCTGTGGCCTTTACCTTTATGTGGGTGAAGCTTTGAATTGACACAGTCATAACGCGAAGATGAAAAATGCTTAAAAAATTGTTCATTGTTGCAAAGTATCGTTTTGGGGACAACATAAACTGACTTGCTAGCGAAACGAAACTGATGTTCTCAAATAAGGACTCAAGTGACGATTCAGAATGACCCCTTTATTCGTGTATGTAATATTACCTGACAGTGAAAACAAACATTTCATTTCTATGTCCCACGACCATGTAAGCTCAACGCATTTCCTGTTCCCGACTGTAAATCCACTTAGTATGGAAGCCAATACGAGATAATTTTCCTGTCAGGACAGGGACAAGGTTAAATACAACCAGACTGTCAATAATAATAATAATAATAATAATAATAATAATAATAATAATAATAATTAGATAATAATAATAATAAAATAATAATGATAAATAGATAATAATAATAAATAATTATAATTAATAATAATTACTTTTGATTGAAGGCAAATCTTCCAAATCTTTATTTCACTCATTCTCACTTCATCAAGAATAAGTAAAGCTTAAGAATTAACCTGACAGATTCAAGATCACTTGTCCGTCTGGTCTAGAAAGATTAATTGGGAACTGAAAGTCACTAGAATACACCTACGTTCCCTAATCCTAGGAAAGTAAGCCCCTAGAACACATCAGAATGATCTTGAGCTTGATGCAAATGCTTGCTAGAATATTCTTCTGGCGACTCTTAAAGATGGAAACGGAAAACCTTATAACAATTGTCTACAGTTGCATCTCTTACCTAACAAAATCATAAATATATGCACAAAGACAATTCATTAATGAATTTTGTGTACCGTAAGGCAATACTGCACAAACTCACGTGGTGACCAGGTAATCGCCTTAACTGGTTTTATGAAGATTGAATACTGAACACAACATCTTATAACGGCAATGGAGAGTGCAAAAGACGACAATAAGTAAGCAGGAGTACCTATGATGAGATTTTACGATGAATGCAAAAGCCAACATATAACGTGGCACGATGAGATTTTTACGAAGATGCAGAAGCTAACACGTGAGTATGACTCGAAGCGCGTCTTGCTCGAGGAATAACATTTTCTCTCTGCCGTCTTTCTCATTACATTATTATCGACCATGGTCTTAAACCATATATATTTTTTGACACTTCTGTAATTGTTCCATGCATATTTCTTGTTTATCCAACCGTCCAATTAATAATTTTTCTTTCATATCTTTCTGGTACATTCCAATACTTTCTTGCAGATTTACTATTTTCTTTGTTATGAAGCTCTAAGGGCCATAAAATTGTCCTTGATCCCCTTAAATTGTTGTCAAGTGTATGTTATTATGTATTATTATGATAATTCATTATGTTCAGTCATCTCGATTGTGCTGTGAAGTGCTTCTTATTTCTCTTTGACTTAATCATTTTCGTTTGGAGAGAGAGAGAGAGAGAGAGAGAGAGAGAGAGAGAGAGAGTGAGAGAGAGAGAGAGAGAGAGAGAGAGAGAGAGAGAGAGAGAGAGAGAGAGAGATGCAGTTATGTAAGGGGAGTGGCAATTTTAAAGTCGGGTACCTCGAAGCCTACCAACACTGAAGCAGACACATACGTCCACTAAGACACACAAACACGCCTACATCTGCCACTATAACACACACACACACACACACACACACACTGGCATGCTCGACAAAACTGAAGAATGTTTATCTTGTTGAACTTCCTGTGTTTACATTCGTCTCGTCGGTATTTTTTTTTTCTATCCCTTCGCGTTAAACATAGGTTAAAGAAAGCATAACTTACCAGCTGTTGTCTTAATAAGCAAGTCATGAACAATATTTAGTTTGAAGGAACAATAAACTGCTTAATAAAACATGCCTTGTAGGGGAGGTCAGCTTACTACAGGTTGTCAACTCCCTGTAGTACCTTATATTCTCAGGTGAACGCGAAAGTTCTGGCTAAATTCGCTCAAAATAACACTCTACCTTCCGACTGTACAAGGAAGGCTGAGGAACATTAACACAGCAACAAAAGCACTAGGCTTCGTTCAAGGAAAGTGGAAGGATACGAAGAGAGGGAGGGAGGAGAGTGGCCATATTACAAACTGGGGGAGAAAGTAATAAAGGAGGAACTAGGCAGCAAGCGGAAGAGAGGGCATGGGGCAAGAGTGGAAACAAGGGAAGGAGGAAAGAAAGAAGTCGGGACACTCATTATCGGAGGGTTAATTAATTAGTCGAGGGGAA
>JAYMFT010250950.1:0-10905 GCA_038088735.1 Panulirus argus
AATGCGGGAAAAAGCGAATATACAAAAAAAGAAAAAAAAAAAAAAAAATATATATATATATATATATATATATATATATATATATATATATATAACGTAATTTTTAGTTCAGTATTCTGTGGTCCTAACTCAAAAAAAAAATAATCCTTTCCATGAAATATTCGTATATTTGCATAAAAGTAATGTTATTCTGGGGATGGTATGTTCAGAGCGCGTGGGTCGCCCGCGTTTGGTAAGCTGGACACAAAGAGCTTTGTGGAAGGAAAACATTAATATTTCAGCAGCTGGCGAGGGTCAGGGTAATTAGCGTCCCTAACGACCAATTGACAGTAATGCCAGTATCGTATCCTAACCTCTGGCAACACTGGTTTCATCGTACATTTGCTGATTCTTTGACAAAAATGAAAACACTGTTTCCTTTGGTATTAAACTGCTTGTGTTTAGAATAATAGTATTGTCGCTTTTCACGTGGTCACATCTTTTGTAACTCGCCTTATTGTAGGACACGGAACAACGCGTGTGTATGTAAGGCTTGATGTCTTCCTAATGTGTTAGTCTACTTGCGTAACATATATATATATAACCTCACTGGAATGAAATTTGTCTCGTGATATGAAAAAAAAATGGAAAAGAAAAATTTGCTAAAGTTTGAGTCGTTTTCTAAAATGTTTCCAAGAGATGGAGCTGCGAATCACACACAGCTGTAGAAGCTGCAGGAAGATTAACAAGAGAGCGTATCCTCTTGCTTACACATCTCTTAAACCGCTTACCTCTCCTGCATGCGCGCTCCCTCCGTTACCACGCCTAAAAATACCCGAGCTCTTCAGTCGCCTTCACCATTTCTGCATTGACATGAATTTGCATTGCTTTCAACACACTATCAGAAATATGGCTAAAGAATCGTAGTAAAATTCATAAGGCAATGGTGGGAAATAATGGTGAAGGATTAGGTAGTTTTTGATCTCCACCTGATGAATATTAATAGATTTATTAGTATTTACTTGATTGCGTGAGAAGCCGTGTAAACAGTGGGACAGTGTTGTACCGGAACTGAAAGGATCACGCTTGGGTTAACGATCGTTAGACGGTCGCTAGGCCGTATTTTTTTTTTTTTTCATAACTTATGGAAATATTCGTTTTATTAGCAGTAGCCATTGCTAATCTCATCCTTTATAATACAAATGTTAAGGTATACTTGTTGATCAAATCGTTGTTGCTAGTTTACGACTAAACCAATTATTACAGATTTCTCCTTATGTTTTATTATGCTTTAATAAGCATCAAGAAACATTTTTGATTGAAGTCATTCCTTATACAGCAGGTGAAGGTAGATCCTATAAACGGATCTTTCTTCAAGCATTTATGATTACGGGTTCCTTATGTCACTGCTGATACTGGCGACGACAATTATGATGAACCATTGCTTCTTCGCCTTTCCGACAGAGGGAACCACAATCACTGGTAGGGGGCTGGGGCCTGATTTTATAATGACTATACATGGCGAGTGCTCCGTCCTCCGTTACGCTATATCGTGTTATATCCCAGTGATCATACCTGAGCGGAAAAATCCAGTACCAGTGGAAGGTTGTCTGGTGTTCTCATGAGGAGACAAAGTAGCAGCGTTACTCTCGACGTGAAAGTTGATGGGGATAAAGAGATGTGAAAATGGGGAACTGGCTGACGATGTTGCGCACCATCTTGGCTTACCTCCGACCACCACGCGACCCATCGTCAAGAACACCGTCGAGATCATGTAGCGTTCGACGCAGCAAGCCCAACCAGTCCATCTCTTAAGGTAAGAATAATAAAACTTTTATTCTTTTTTTGATTTCTTGATATTGTTTTTTGTTACATATATACGTTTGTTATGGGTGTACGGTACGTATATGTATGTTGCGTCGCATGACACGCGGCAAGACCCTATCTCAAGCTGATTACAGTATTCCTTATGGGGGAATAACATCCTTTTATACATCGTTTCGCTATAAGTCGTGTATCGGGGACGCAACCCTGATGTTTATCGGGGACATTTGCATAGATGTAGAGATAAGTAGATGGATAGATGTATAGTGTGTGCTTGTAGTTATTCATGTATGTATCTACTTGTTCATAATATTTCTAGTTTAGAAAGAATATAATCGTCATCTTACAGTAATAGATGTGAAGTATGCCCACTCATTGTTTACAGTTTGTCTTAAGTATAACTAGTTTGGCTAGTGAGAGAACACTATAAATGTTGAGTGGGAACACTGTTGCGGGCGCTGTACCAAAGGTTTCTGGCCGCCAATGGCTGGCTTATATTCGTGGAGTTTGTTACAGACTTTTAAAAAGGTCGGTCAACATTTTTACCTCTTCCGATTTTCTCTTATATTTCTATTCGTCTCGTTTCGTCAAACGAATCCTCAGAACAATAGAGTAACGGAAACTGACAAAATATCTTTATTCAGCTGTCATGACACACACACACACACACACACCAACACCGACCCTTTTTTACTTAAGATAATTCTTCACAATTTTACATTTCAGTAACGTGAGAGTTGCCACCTTATAAATAATTCACATAAATTACCTCACACTGGGTCCGGAAAACCTTGAACTGAAATTATATTTCGCATGTTTTCCTTTCCTCAACTATTTACAAGTGTGTTCCAACAGGGAACAGAACTTTTAGCTGTCAATGTTGAAAAACGTCACTGAAATTTTGTACCCCGCTTATGGCAAGATCTGGAAACGCCTGATTATGTGACGTCACAGATGGCAGAACACCCCCCCCCTAGTAAATCAAAGATGGCGCTGGATAATGGGCCGTATACTGTTGAATGGTGTTGTATTATGCGATTTATCAGAGAGAGAGAGAAAGAGAAAGATAAATGACTTGTTACTAATGAGTCAGATATGCAACCGCTATATGCATATCTGGCAACACAAAACGTCTGTAATTATACATTCCTTGTACCGTCGTTTTTTTTTTTTTATAAAATAACCGACTCGATTTGTACAGTAGTAGTTGGTACGGTGATTACTGGCAATTTTTATTTTATAGTCTGAAAAATCATTTCCAAATTTTGGTGTCCAACGAAGGTCTTTTGTCATGGCAGACACAAAATTCCTTTTCTTTTTTTCGTACAGGAAAAAAAATAGCTATATTGACGATAGCCCCATTTTTTTCCTTCTGTAGGACAAATCGATTGACCCATACGTATGGTAGATGTACAAGAATTCTACATACAACGTTACACGGAAAATTAAAAAAAGGAAAAGGAAAACGGAGGTAGTTGAATTACTGGGGAAAAGAAATGTGAGGTTTAAAAGTCAGACATATTGTGACCAGCCTAACCTAATCCCTGACCCCAGGGGGGGGGGGGCGCCTCCGCTTCCCGGACACCACCCCTCCCCTCCCCTCCTCCCCCCAAAGCATGTAGCCAACTCCACGTAACCCAATCGTCGTGCATGTCCCCCCCTACCCCATCCGACACCAAAGGACCACCCCCCCCCTCCCTCTCCCCTTCTGGTGTTAAAGTCGCAGCGAGAAATACGTAATCTACCGCATTTTGGCGAATGTTTACAGACGCTGGCTACTCCTCTCAGCAGGCTAGCAGCTCATGCCTTCTGTTCTCTCCACCTGGTTGTGTTTGGCTCAGAACTCCTCAGCAATGCAAATAATCCGGGATGACTTGGGGAGAGGGGGGGTTGTTACAAGTCAAATACACTGCAGGCTACAATAACAGTGCTGGACCCTCTGTAGCCATCTCTTCGCGGTCATGTAAAGTCTGACACTTTTTCAGAGATACCTCAGGCGCAAAACTTATTCTGTTATGAATATATGATTTATTCTACAAGTTAGTACTGTCTAGAACAATAGTCTTAGAAGCCATGATATATTACTGATGATTGGAAATGATAACCAGAAATATGGCAGAACATGAGACAGCAACATACGTTTCAGAAGAAGTAGACATCCGTATTTAGAATTATGGTTCAGGCAATATTAATGAAACAAACATGGACACGGGAAGGACCTGTGATTACTGTTTGTGTGGCGAGGGGAGAGTTCTCATCTCTCGTCGTCCGTGTCTTAATCTTGCATACGAATCAGGTCTTGACTCACACGTTATGCACACACACACACACACACACACACACACACACACACACGCACATACACAAGCACTGGTCTAAAGCCAGGTACCGTTACACAGACCATCCCCGAGGGAATGATGAAAAGCTGAGACTAGCTGTGGGCTGTCTGCCGTGCCTAGGATTCGGAATTCTTGAGAATGATGTGCTTCATTATGAAAATCCTTTTGAATTTTAACTTTTTTCTCAAAGATAAGTGGATTAATCAAGGGACAAAGAACTCGGATGGTTACCAAAGTTCAGATGATATATATAAAATAGAAATACAGAAGCGCAAATGTTCAGAAATATGAATCTGACATCTGACAAAGTCAGCGTTAGGTAAATGTTGACGTCAAGTTTCCCGCCTCACTAACGGGAGGAACCGCCTGCAGCGTTGCCAGTCGGAGGGCAGAGAATTTTTCGACAGAGTTGTGAGACACACAGGGTCTTACGGAGGCGAACTCTCATGGAACAATCCATAACCATCAGACTATACAACAGAGAGAGAGAAAGAGAGAGAGAGAGAGAGAGAGAGAGAGAGAGAGAGAGAGAGAGAAGAGAGAGAGAGAGAAAAGAGAGAAGCAATATCCCGTACTGTGATAAGGTTATAGGCAATCACTTTTCCCATCAACACAGTGTCTCTAATACCATCCACGACTCACTGTACTGACGGTGGGGCAGATAGAGAACGGGCAAAAAATTCTATGATACATATATCAGGACGTATATCCACGCGGACAGCTTGCTGGGGGCCAACACATCCCTAAGGAAAGGATGGATCGCTCTTCCTCGAGCTCTTCATGCCTGACCTTAGCTTAGTTAGATGGGCTTAACGGCCAGTGACCTATGAGAGAGGTCACCGAGCCTGACCCCAGCCTAACCTCGCTATAGTTGAAAACCCTGCATTATTGCATATTCAATGGTGCAATGGATCACACGCCTCTACTCTATGATTCCCTATGAAAAAAAAAACAGATGCTAAAGGTCGAGAGGAAGTATAGTAACCAAGAGGTTGAAAATGAGGCTTCGATCAATGAGAATATCAGTCGACTGGCATCTCGCGCTGCTGACTTCATTTTGTGACTTTTTGCCGCAATTATGGCTAATCTAATGTCCTCTCCTACCCGCCCTGTGGGCGGTGGCGCAAAGGAAGGTACGTAGTGCACAAAAGGCCCTATAACTGGTGGGCCTCGATGGTTGACATACGTTACAGGTTACACTGTGAGGAAAGTGTTAACATGGTTTGAGCAACAGAATGGATGATTTGGCAAACTACATGGATAGTGAAGTCTACAACAGTTGAACAACAGAGATCGGATTAAGTATCAAGATAAATAAGAAAAGAACTATTTGCAATAAGCAGAATTATGATACTTTTCCAGTATGCGAGGTGGAGCTTTGTTATGGATGAAATGTTTGCACATATCTCGTAACGTTTGGCAAGCGTCTTCTCTGGACTGAATAGCACAGTCAGGTTGTGGCAGGAGGTGGGAAAGGAAGGTTTGTAGGAAGTTGAAGAACTTGGGAGGCGGGGGTGTGAGGGGTCTGGAGTACGGCGAGGAGGAGGAGGAAGCTAGAGGAAAAGAAAGAGAGATGGAAAGGATGGAAAAGGCAGTAAGTCCTGGGGCTCAGGCTCTGCCTCAGAGCCCAAGGGGGGCTATTCCCCCCTTCCGTAACCTCCCCCCTCACTTCCCACCCCCTACCAGTACTCAGGAGCAAAAAGCCATTTATACCCCAGGAAAATAGACCTTTTGAAACCCACTTTAGTACAGCATCGTGAAGTGTAAAATATTCCTTTTGACCTTTTCACCCACGATGATAGTCATCATTCATCTATCTCCACGACAGTAACTGTGCCTCTCTGAAAATTTGCCCCAGTGGGGCAGATTCCTTAAGAGGGGCCCGTAAAAGCATGGAGAAGGTACAAAGGGTCAGGGAGAGAATTAAAAAAGAAAAATATTTTGAAAAATGCTTGTTGGTATATGGAAAGAGAGAGAGAGAGAGAGAGAGAGAGAGAGAGAGAGAGAGATGTCAGAGAGAGGAAAATGGGGAAGTGAAACAGATAAAGTGGTATGAAAATGGAGGACTGAGAGACAGACAGACAACAGAGGCAAAGAGACCTTGCCTTTGAGGTCACGAAACAAATGGTTAACGATAGTTCGCGTCGCTCGCCATACTGAGCCGTATAATGGGATCACCAGGACTCAATTATCAGTGGTTAATCCCCAAGACCTAATCGTAATCAACTAATTACCGGGACCTAATCATGAGCGGTTAATTACCAAGGGGTAATCACATAGATAAGATTAAAGGTAAATAGGGCAGTTCATCAGGCAACCTGGGTTATATTTCCTATGACGCGGCGTCTGGTCTGAGGGTCACCAGGTTACGTGTTGTTGGGTCTGGTTAACGAAGACATCAACAGACAAGTCGTCTGTTCTCCCTGGATACAGACGAGGAATATGGCTGTCCCTGACGACGTCCCCGTCAGGAGAGGAGGTCCTCATCAGGAGAGAACATTAGGAGACGTTCCCATCAGAAGAGTGCGTTCCCATCAGGAGAGGACGTTCCCATCAAGAGAGGACGTTCCCATCAGGAGAGGACGTTCCCGTCAGGAGAGGACGTTCCCATCAGGAGAGGACGTCCCATTAGGAGAGGACGTTCCCATCAGGAGAGGACGTCCCCATCAGGAGAGGACGTCCCCATCAGGAGAGGACGTCCCCATCAGTGGAGGACAACCCATCAAGAGAGGACGTTCCCATCAGGAGAAGACAACCGATCAGTGGAGGACGTCCCATCAGGAGAACCTAGCCTAGCTTCACCAAACCTTACCTACTCTAACCTTCCTTAATTCGACCTAGCCCAACCAAACATATCCTAACTACTGAAAAGAAGAAAAAAGAAAAGGTATTTGTTAGTCAAACGTTTTCCCGTGTAGGGTACATTTCCCAGTGAGGGAAGTTGTATGAAGAATATTGATGCCGTCCATAAATATCGTGAGATATACACATTCGCTCTCCCTGAATTGCTTCCCAGGACTCACTTGGGGAAAGTATATTTCACACACAAATATAGATTTTACTCCCAGTCTCATGACACAACGGCTTCCAGTAACACCCCAGCGACAACGAGGGGGGGAGGGTGTGGGGGCAGAGGTGGTGGGAGGGGGTGATGAAACAGGGAAGGGGAGATGGAAGAGAGGAGATGGAAAGATAGGCAGAGAGAGAGAGAGAGAGAGAAGGGGCGGGTTGCTCAGATAATAAAGCCAGTGTGGGTCTGGACCAACACCCTCCTGTAACTCTCCTCTGTCAAGAGATCTCCACATCGTTACCTGACGTTGATCATCCGTCATCAAGCAGTAATAATCAACGTCCTCCGTGGCGTCCTGATGACCCAGCAAGCCTTCGCCACATCATCACGTGAACCCACAGTCGCACGTGAGGGAGGAACGGGGCAAGAGCAACGGGCCTCCAGATGTCCAGCCCCAGTGGTCAGTCTCGATGAACAGTCCCCGCTGTGACGTCAGCGTCATGGGTGGGGTCGATGGGGATGTCTCAGGACGTCAGTCTTACTGATAAGGAGAAGGACACTTCAACGTGAGTGAAGTCCAGACTTCAGCAATCAGGCTGAAGGAATGAGTAGCGAAGGATGGGGTGGCAGGCTGTGCTGACCCCTACGTCATAACTGGGCAACTGGCAACACCTCCTCAACGTAAGGCTGGGCTTATCTGTGACATTAGGGCTACTGACAGGCGACACGCCTCGAGGACTAAGGAAATGTAGCTGGGAGAAAAGATGACATCAACTAACGGGAGAGTTGGGAGTTCCCTTTAGGCAGGGTGGGTCCTGCGCTCGGCTCTTTCGTCGAAGATCGGGAGGTCTTGACACCTCCCCAGTCACCACAGTGTACTGGAAACTGACTCTAGCGGAGTCCATTGACCTTCCTGGTTCTTAAATGGATTTCCAAGGACTTGGTACTGGACGTGTTTCTGTTCCATCCAAGTTATTATGTAATATCACAGCCTCTGGATAAAAGCTTCCATTTTATTATTTACCATAGCATCATATTACCTCGCCATTTTTACTTCCTCACAGCAGAAGGGAGTAACATACCCATCTCCCATGGCTGAAGAGCTAGGGAGTATACGTGTGGCAAATCCTCACAAAACACCCCAAACATATCTTGCTGTCACGTTAACTTCTTGATGGCACGGACAACGCTGCAGACGACGACCGTACAAACAACATAGCGATCCAGAAATACAGAAGAGAGGAGAAAGGCCTGTTCTCCAACACCTGAGTCTGTCCTCCAACACCTGGGGCTATCCTCCAACACCTGCGTCTGTCCTCCAACACCTGAAGCTGTTCCTTAACACCTGAGACTGTCCTCCAACACCTGCGTTTATCCGCCAACACCTGGGTCGTAGGGGCCATGAATGTAATAAGCTGACCTTACACTGTGCAGAGTAGCTGTCTAAGTCACTGTTACCTAATGGTTATTGCACAGAGTAGCTGTTTAAGTCACTCCAGCCCAACGATTATGAAGCCATGCGGTTGAAATAATCATCGACTATACAAACCCACCATGTACTTCGGGGCTTCTTCTTTCACATAACCTGAGACCACAATACAGAACACACGCCTCTGCTCCATCGGCTGTGCGTTTAAGCGGAGCAGGAACTCTGTGGTAGTTCTAGCTCGTTACTTGGTTAATGGTCTGCAAGAGTGACTGGTTGCCGCTATGTCCATACAACATAGAACCGTCCTGATGAAAGATAGAGAGGCTGAGATACTTCCCGTGTTGAGCCATCAGGGACTCCGCGTCCACGGTGACTTTCTCTACTGTTCGTAGGGCAAACTTTAGTGTGGGAGCCGAGTTGACCTGCCACATATAGAGCCAGTGAACTTCAGAACTTGCTGGAAAGAGGATGCAGATTGATTTTAGTGAGGGAATTCCACGTTGGGAGGAGTTCATCCACAAAATACAACCTCCAAAAGTATCTTCTATCAATTTCCACTCACCTCTCCTCCACAGGCATCATATGATTGCCTGCCTGTGTCTGGATGGCCCAATATGTATCATGTATTTGCCTGTCTGTGTCTGGATGAACGGCTATGTATCACATACTTGCCTTCCTGTGTCTGTATGACCCGCTATGTGTCATATACTTGCCTTCCTGTGTCTGTATGACCCACTATGTGTCGTATACTTGCCTGCCTGTGTCTGGATGGTCTACTATGTGTCATATACTTTCCTGCCTGTGTCTGGATGACCCGCTATGTGTCATGTACTTGCCTGTCTGTGTCTGGATGACCCACTATGTGTCATATACTTGCCTTCCTGCGTCTGGATGACCCACTATGTGTCATATACTTGCCTGCCTGTGTCTGGATGGTCTACTATGTGTCATATACTTGCCTGCCTGTGTCTGGATGACCCACTATGTGTCATGTACTTGCCTGCCTGTGTCTGGATGACCCGCTATGTGTCATGTACTTGCCTGTCTGTGTCTGGATGACCCACTATGTGTCATGTACTTGCCTGCCTGTGTCTGGAATGCCTACTATGTGTCATATACTTGCCTGCCTATGTCTGGATGACCCACTATGTGTCATGTACTTGCCTGTCTGTGTCTGGATGACCCGATATGTGTCATGTACTTGCCTATCTGTGTCTGGATGACCCGCTATGTGTCATGTACTTGCCTGTCTGTGTCTGGATGATCCACTATGTGTCATGTACTTACCTGTCTGTGTCTGGATGACTCACTATTTGCCATATATTTACCTGTCTTTGTCTGGATGACCCACTATGTGTCATATACTTGCCTTCCTGCGTCTGGATGATCCACTATGTGGCATATACTTGGCTGTCTGTGTCTGGATGACCCACTATGTGTCATGTACTTGCCTGTCTGTGTCTGGATGACCCACTAAGTGTCATGTACTTGCCTGTCTGTGTCTGGATGACCCACTATGTGTCATATACTTGCCTCCCTGCGTCTGGATGATCCACTATGTGTCATGTACTTGCCTGTCTGTGTCTGGATGACCCACTATGTGTCATGTACTTGCCTGTCTGTGTCTGGATGACCCGCTATGTGTCATGTACTTGCCTGTCTGTGTCTGGATGACCCACTATGTGCCATATACTTGCCTGCCTGTGTCTGGATGCTGGATGACCCACTATGTGCCATATACTGCCTTCCTGCGTCTGGATGACCCACTATGTGTCATATATTTGCCTGTCTGTGTCTGGATGGTCTACTATGTTTCATATACATGCCTGCCTTTGTCTGGATGACCCGCTATGTGTCATGTACTTGCCTCTCTGTGTCCGAATGACCCACTATGTGTCATATACTTGCCTGCCTGTGTCTGGATGACCCACTGTGTGTCATATACTTGCCTGCCTGTGTCTGGATGACCCACCATGTGTCATATACTTGCTTGCCTGTGTCTGGATGACCCACTATGTGTCATATACTTGCCTGTCTGTGTCTGGATGACCCACTATGTGTCATATAATTGCCTGCCAGTATTTGGATGGTCTACTATGTATCATATACTTGACTGTCTGTAGTTGAATACCTTCTCATGTGTTTCCATTTGGCTGGAGGACTTGTTCTGTAATTGCCTCACTGTGTTTTGACGTCCGAGCTACACGCTGTGTACATGACAGTTGCACAGTATGTACGAAATATTTACATGTGTACACAAAATATATATATATATATATATATATATATATATATATATATATATATATATATATACACACACA
>JAYMFT010250961.1:0-10905 GCA_038088735.1 Panulirus argus
CGTCTCTCTCTCTCTCTCTCTCTCTCTCTCTCTCTCTCTCTCTCTCTCTCTCTCTCTCTCTCTCCTCCCGTGGCCTCGGCATTCCCTAGTTTTTTGTTAACTTGTTTTTCGTTTTCTTTTTCATATTTTGTAAATTTTTTATTGGGGTCGGATGTGATTTTTTTGTTTTTGTTTTTGTTTCTCTTGTGGTGTGATTTTTGTCGTCCGAATTACGAGATTTTCTTTCATTTAAGCAGTTTGGATATTGTTGATATTTTAATTTTTCTTTCGTCATGGGTAGAGACGATTGCGAGAACGCTTTGAATAGGATACGAATAAAAGAGAAACACTTTTTAATTCTTAATTTTATTAAAAATAATGATGCCGATGATGATAATGATAATAAAGGTAATAATGAAAATGATAGTATGTATAATGATAATGAAGATATTACTAATAATTGTAGTTATAATAATGACAATATTAATGGTAGTGAAGGTACCAATAATAATAGTTAATATAGTAATGATAATGATGTTACTACTACTACGACTACTACTACTTCTACTAATGATAATGATAATGATGATAATCTTGATAATTACCGTGCAGAAGTATTGCATTCTCTCCTCGCCGAAGCACAGAGAAGGACCACACTGTTTCAATACTTTCAGAACTCTAGCTGATGAAAAATTGATGAGAGTAATGACGAAAATGATTACACTGATAGGATAGGATAGGATATGAATGATTCCTGCAATACTGACAACAGCAGTAATAGACAGACATGTTATCGTTACCCATATGCATCGAGGAGCGCACCGCTCGGCAGTGGGTCTGTGAAGAGACGCGGGGTTACTGGACGCCCGTCTCCTCTTCAGTGTCATGTGCCTGCCTGATGTCTGAGGGGGCTGGTCTAGTCTTGAGGAGAGAGAGAGAGAGAGAGAGAGAGAGAGAGAGAGAGAGAGAGAGTTCCTTCATTAACAAATACGTACGACGAGGTCTTTGCCATACGGCAGGGCTAACGCATAGCGCATCCCCAGCAGGATAAAGTTAAGAGTTACGAAGAACGAGTCGGCGTCGGGAAGGTGGGGTGGTTACGTGTCGTCAGACGTTACGTAAGAGAAGGGAGGAGAGATATTACGTTCGTGGACTACAGGCCAGCACCAGAGGCTAAAGGAGTGACATTGGTCAACCGCTGAGGTGCAGGCGGGGGGGGGGGGGGTAGTACTGGTAATATACCCCCCTGGTTGATGGCTGCCTACCACCTTCTACCTACAGAGAGAGAGAGAGAGAGAGAGAACGTCTCTCTCTCTCTCTAACTCCGCATTCGTAAAACATACACGTTTAAAAAAGTGGTTTGCTCTCTGGTGTAGATTGTGGCAGACACACGATTGTGGGGACAGTGCACGTGCGCGAAGGGTGGGGGCACACACACACATGGGCCCAGCTCTCGCGCGGGGGCACATGAAGCGTCCACGCACACTCATGGAGAGAGAGAGAGAGAGAGAGAGAGAGAGAGAGAATACCATACCACAGTCCGGCAAAGCCTCAGGCCGCGCTGCTCCTCTCTCCCTTGCGTCTCTGACCGACGCTATCGTGAATTTTTCAAATCATTTTTCGAACCGCTGTGAAAAGGAGCTTCGAAGAACAATGAAAATAGTCAGGCGTTCAGAGTTTGCGCTCGGGAAATGGATTCCCGCCAAACACGCGTGTTCTAGTCAACTTAATTCCAAGTTGAAGTAGAGCAGAGAGAGAGAGAGAGAGAGAGAGAGAGAGAGAGAGAGAGAGAGAGAGAGAGAGAGAGATATTCAACAGCCAAGTAGATTAGAACTTGACACGAAGGCGTTGATGCATGCACACGATTCCGGCGTGTTGTGTCAGTCCCGTGGAGTCGAACCGTTTCGAAAAAGAACACGCGGGAAGCAGGCTTACCCTGTCGCCACGGAGGTACGAACTCGGCGCAGAGTTGTTCAGGTACAGCTCCAACGTCCTCTTAAAATTTCAGACCCGCAGGGTGGAGCATTCGGTGGCCAGAACGAAGACGGTCCGTTTATGCGCCGAAGTGCTTCACAGACGAAGCATTCAAGATTATTTCTCTTTTTCGAATATTTTCTAAGATATTGCACGCAGATTCATCGATTTTCTGTGTACAATTATTGATTTTTCTTCTCATTTTTCACTTCCCGATACCCTCATGTTGTAGAACGGGTCCCAAGTTTGATAATTTTATATCTTTTTTTTCATCTAGTTATCTTCTCCTTTCCTTCTCTCTCATTACCCCTCGCGAGTGCTGGGAGGCTGAGAGATTACCCGCGTCAGGGTTAAGCAGTAATTTGTAAGTCCGTGTGATGGGCATGCTTGAACGTAAAACCTCTTCTTTTATTACTTGGCTCTATCCATAGCTGTAAAACATTGCGTAAGCAGATGCAACGGGTGTTTAGTAGCCTTTGTATAGAGTACTGGCAGCCCCGTGCCCTGATGCCCGTGAAATAGGCGCCTCGTGAAGGACGAGGGATTAACGGACTCGTGCTCGAAGTGGAGAAGAAGAAGAATAAAAAGGGTTGGTTGCATGTTGAGCGTGGATGAAAGTAATGGCGGTCGTTGTGAAATTCCAATTGTTCATGCTAACACACTCGAAGCCTCTGCTCGGCCGATGCCGGCGATGGATGGGAGTTGCGTAATATCTCTCCGTCTGGGTATTTTTCTTTTTGAAATTGGAATGCCACGTCAGATCGTATGGTTGTGATCTCCTCTTTGCTCGAACGGTGAGTTTGGATTCAGAGCCCAGTTCTCTGATGCCATATAAGACGTCTTGGAGCGCCAGGGGGAAGGTATGTCGAAAACCGGGCTGATGATGTAATCGTATGAAGCCTCTCTCTCTCTCTCCCTCTTTCTCTGTTCGTCTGCGGTCAAGCAAGCATCTCATTAAAGGAAAAAGTGATTTTCCTTTTGTACGTACTCAAAGGCTATATGTTGCCTTCTTGAGCACGACTCTGTGTGTGTGTGTGTGTGTGTGTGTGCAGTAGTATCCTTGAGCACGATGGTACGATCCTTGGGTAAAGATACGACCCGGCCTTTGACCATCGTACCCGAGAAATGTATTGACGTGCTCGAGGGTCGTAGTGCCGTCGTGCTCAATGGTCGTTATACCGTCGTGCTCAGTGGTCGTTATACCGTCGTGCTCAATGGTCGTACCAGGTCGTGCTCAATGGTCGTTATACCGTCGTGCTCAGTGGTCGTTATACCGTCGTGCTCAAAAGATCGTACCAGGTCGTGCTCGAGAGGTTAACAAAAGCAGCTTGAATGTCCGATGTGTCGAGACACATTGCATATATTCTGTTTACGATCAGTCGTGATGGCACGCATGTGTTCTCGATTGTCACTAACACCGTCTGATTACATCATGTTCGCGAATGTATTTTTTCGGGTTGCTCAATACGTTTATATGTATATATATATATATATATATATTTATTCTCAAATGCATCGTTTAGTCACTAACCTTATCGGGAACAATGATGGTGTCTGACTGGTTAAGCGCGCAGGGTCAACATTATCACATACATGCACACGCTGTGAAATTACAGTG
Organism: Panulirus argus; assembly: GCA_038088735.1. Taxonomy (NCBI): domain Eukaryota; kingdom Metazoa; phylum Arthropoda; class Malacostraca; order Decapoda; family Palinuridae; genus Panulirus; species Panulirus argus. The sequence continues at coordinate 3,572 of JAYMFT010250961.1, forward strand.
ATTTTCTTAATTCCCCGGGATATGGATCGTATATAATCTTGATCTTATATGAAGTCACTGATATACATTTAAAACCTTTTACTACCTTAACAAGGTCCGGGGTACGCTGGAGAGGCTATTTTTTTTTTAATGGTCTCAGACAGACTCACCACTGGCTAGATGAAGCTTGACTCGAGAAGTCTCTTTAAGTGTCTCTTGCCGGCCAGCTACTGTCGGAAGTCGTCTAGCTTGCCAGAGTTTGAAGTGCCGAGTAACCTGGATTATTAATGCCCTTAGGGGATCAGGCCCACGGGCTTTAAAGGCACTATCATCAGGTTCAAGAACCGGGGTTGAGACGACTGATGTTCAAGGAGCGGTTTCGAATCTCGACTCGCCGTAAGATCTGTGGTCGTTGCTGGATACCGAAGCCAAGAGGTAATGTTCGATAATTGGTTTTATAATGGTATGGCGTATTGATCTCGTAGTATTGACTGTCGACTTGTGATGGTTCTAAGTCTTGGCATTCTGTAAAAATACCTTTTACAGTGTAAGTTATTAGATGCGTGTTGAGGTTCTGTGTTCTCTCGCTCTCCCTTAATCATCTGGGGTAAGACTTCATTGTGAGCTTTATGCATTGGTAGGACCTGAGGATGGTACTGGAACGCTTATATTTATGTTTTGAACGTTCTTACTCCTGCAGTCGCCTTATAATCCTGTCAACAGAGGAGTGAAAACATGTTATTGTCTTGATTTATTTGTGTGTGTGTTTGAGTGTGTGTGTATATGTGTACGTGTGTATGTGTGTGTGTGTGCTTTACGGGGAGAGAGAGTTTACGTTCGTGTTGTCACGTCTCTTAATCTTATATATATGTATCAAGTCTTTACTTCTGTGATTGTTTACACATGCACCCTCCTTCCCTCCTCTGCCGAAGCCAGCGTGTGTGTGTGTATGTGTGTGTGTGTGTTTCTGTCACTTAACGAACACCTCGCCTCCTTTGTTACATAATTCGGTGAACAGGTATTTCCCCTTGTCTTCCTTTATTCTTTTGCTTCCCTCACCCCCGCTGATCCATGTGTCTGACATTCTCCACTAACACAGACATCCTGGAAATGGCCCCGGTGGTCTTTTTCTTCTGTGTGTAATTCCTTTTTTGTATTCCCAGCGGTAAGAACGTAATTATACGCTTCTGTCCCTCCCTCCTCCCTCTCTGATCTCCGGAGGAACGATTACCACACATTATACAGACGAAGGTAGTAGAGCCAAGGTGCTCATACATGACCCCTTTCCCCACCTCCCCCAGAACGTTTTGCCAAGCGTCGTCCAACAGACGGCGTGTGTCACTCCGGTCTGTCAGGCAACCGACGAACCGAACCGCAATAATGTGTCCACCATGTCCATTTGATCTTGTTGGCTGACGATGACTGGTGTATCTATGTGTGTGTGTGTGTGTGTGTGTGTGTGTTAGTACACACACACTCACACTTTGCTGGAAGCAGTGATGTTGTACATACGTATATGCAAGTTTAAGGGACGGGAGGGGGCAACACGAGTGAGTGAGTGAGTGTAAGACTCTCTCTCTCTCTCCCCGCAACAAACAACTAGTCAGATTCACACTCAACACACACGCTCGTTTGAGTCGCTCTCAGGGGACTTAGTGGAGATAAGCTAGCTCAGTAACTTAACCGGACCGCAAGTTTCATCTGTTCGTATTAGTGCAACACGAGGTTCTTGGCGCAGTCGCGCACGAACCACCTCCATCCAGACGAAAAAAAGAAAAAAAAAAACTGACCGCGGTTGCTTTTGCTCGTTAGCGTGTGATTTAGTTAGGTAACTGCAAAACGAGGCAGAGGGAACTAACAAAAGGGACATCGGTTAGCCGAGGGTCTACCACGATTTTTTTTTTTTCAAGCTCTCGGTGTTATGCCAGGTTAATTCACAGGAGGCCCTGAGTATACCTTGATATATCATACCTTTTTATGTTATATCATGGCTGTCTGGGTTTTAATGATGCATTTTTTTCTCTCTCTCATGAGGATGTTTGATGTGCTGGAGGCGTGTGTGTGTGGGTGTGTGTGTGTGTGTGTGTGGAGGATGCGTCTGAGGCGAGAAGAGACAAGGCAGGCATCTGTCGGCGGTCGGAATGCCAGGGTAGGTGGGTGTGCGTGGTGTCTAGTTAGTATTCACACCTGCTGCCATATCGAATGAATTTGCTGGTAATAGAGGAGGCATTACCGTCAGCGGTGCCGGGGATCTGTAATGTTAAGCTCGCCCCATTATTCTGACGGGCCGTGTGGGTGAACTCCCCTGGGTTGGTTTGTTGCCCCAGTGTTGTAAAGGAGGAGGAGGAGGAGGAGGAGGAGGGGAATGATAGGACCTAGTACGTACGAGTACCTACGATAGAGAGGTTTTGCTTGAAATGGCGCACGGGGGAGAGAGAGAGAGAGAGAGAGAGAGAGAGAGAGAGAGAGAGAGAGAGAGAGAGAGAACCTGTATTAGTGTGTAAGAAAAGAAGTGCAGAGTTAGAGCAGATGTTACTGTGGGGGTTGCGTTGTTTTGTATTATGGCTCAGGGGTTGTAGCCGGTTGTAGGGAGATCTGGTGAAGGTGATGAAGGGCTAGAACTTTGTGGTCAGAGTGGGAGAGTGTGTGTGTGTGTGTGTGTGTGGTTGTGACTGTAGGGAACTCGTGATTGGTGTTTCATTATCCTGTTCCAGATCGTTAAGAAGCAGGAGAGGCCTCGGCTCCGCCGGGATCATCCTGGATAGACGCCAGCCCATTCCCTGTGGTGGACTTGAGGCTTTTACGGCCCGGGTGTGAGGAGAGAAGTGTTTCGTAGGAGGAAGTAAGACAGTCAAAGAGTTTTTTTGTCTTATTTATGCTAGCTTATGATCTGTAACTCCTTTCCTGAAATGAAATTACTCACAAGACTTCAGCTGCCTATGGAGGTGATGTTTATGGCGGTGGACAAAACGCGCTATCCACACGAGCAACGTGAGGAAACAGAACGAGGGTATTCTCTCGGCTTTCGTGCTTGGCTCAGCATTTGCACCTTCACGACGGACAAACGAGCGTGGTTACCCAAACCATGGCCAGGACAACGGGAAATTAGCGTGCGGTTGCAATTGGCGTGGAATACGGCAGCATCTCGCAACACGAACATATCCAATGTTTCGTGCATCTAGTCAGTCATATCCTGATCGCCATTACGGCTTGACGTGATACAGGGGGGAAACGTGTCGGACTCCGCCGTACAGGCGAGCATTACCGACGCTAATGTCTTTCGGACGTAATGCAAAAGACGTCGCGGGGCAAATTGCGCCGCGCACGCAAGAGCATCGAAATTTAGACGAATTTAGTTTTGATGACACTAAGCATCGCCGTAATGAATGGCATTTGCGGTGTGAAGTTCGGATTGGCCGGGCGGCAACCGGTCTTGTCCCTCACAGGTGGCCGCAGCGTAACGAGGTCCTGCCCAGAGGACGTGTCGTACGTAAGTCGGCGTTGGGTACAGTCAGTCAGTTTCAGGCCGGCGCTCCGTCGCACAGATGGAGCAAGGTTAACACTTCCTCAGCACGACGCGACGGTACGGCCCTTTTGTCTACGACGGTAACGGCGCTTTTGAGTACGGCGGTACGACCCTTAGCCTGATGATGATGATGATGATGATGATGGCCCGGCCTTGGACATGATCAAGTCTAAAGGCGGACCGTTTTACCCAAGGGTAGCACCGTCGTGCTCAAAGGTCACACCTTCGTGCTCAAGGGCCAGAAATAAACCAAAAATGAAATTTTTTTTTTGTTTAGATTCCTATATATTTTCGTTTGCCTTGCTTATCATGCTACCTGTCGTTAAGCCCCACTTGACCTTGCTACTACGGGGATACATAGTCGGGTATGAATATATCGAAAGAAATCCTTTCAGACAGATTTTTCGAAATCACACGTGACCAGTACCTTGATAGTTTGTGTGGTGTGTAAAGTTGGCGAGGAGGAGTAGGTATATTCAACCTGTTGTCACGGCGAGGAATCTTTGTTAAATTGTGAAATGTTCACCGCAAGATATCGTTTCGAGTTTTGTATATCACCGCATCCGAAATGTTAAAATTTTGATGTTAATCTTAAGGTACTGTTTCGAGTTTCGTGTACGTCACCGCATCCGAAATGTTTACTGGTTTAGCTATCGTGTAGACGGTATGAAGAATCCTAGGTATTGTGACAGAATTGGTGTGGAAGAGGTTTCGTATTCCTCATTTCTCGGGTCGTCCGGCAGTTTTAAGATGCTTCGGGTGTATAAAAGCACGTCCTCATGCTGTAACTGAAGCGAGAACGACGGTCAAAAATGCCAGTAAGTGGCGGCTTTAAGTAATTAAAGTGCCAGCGTTTATGGCTGTTCCTTATCTGTAAAGGGGAAAACGTTGGACCGACGATGGGATAAATGGATCATCTTCATATTTTTTTTGGGGGGGTTGTTTTCTTGTATCCATGAAATTGGCTCGGGAAAACCAATTGATGCCAAAACGAAGTCATATTCTTTTTTCTCCCACTAAATGGTACAGATAAGCTTTACAAGACAAAACACATGGCGCTGAAATTAAGGCTTTAAGTGACGGAGCGAAGATAATTAGTAGAGGTAACCTCACGCTCATTTCCATGCCCGGTTCTCAGATGCGTGCCCGAACCACCTGTAGATTTGATTTTACATGTGTTAGACTATTCTGGGGTTTGCCTCTGGGAAGTTCTTCAGTGAAGAACAGTAAAGACACACGGGAAGCCCATAGGAGGGAGCTGGTTACTTCACAGGGATGAAGAGCATAGGCTTCGTGTGAGGGAACTCGTAAAGTTCAACGAATGGAGTGAGGCGTAGTTGTGCATGGATTCAGTGTGTGACAGACGTCAATACAGACCACCGATATGTCCAGAAAAAGAACAGCAGTAATCTGTGTTCAGGAGAACCTATCTTTTTTTTTTTTTGTAGAATACATGTGTTTTAGTGTCTTCTGCAGCCTTGCTCCTCTCAGCAGCAGTAGCCTTATTCTGGATATAATTCATGTTCGTAAATAATATCTGAACGCAGCGCTGTGAACGAAAGGCAGCATGATGTGAAAAGGAAACAATTGAAGTGTTGAAACGGCCAGTAATGACTCGGTATTTCTTCGATGTTAACTTGCAATCTCGATAAAACTTATTTAGAATTTAGCTTATTTTCGATCCATCGTGCGATAGGGTAACTGATGGATGGTTGGTCATATGGTGCTATAAGGCATATCAGTTGCCAGGATCATTGAGGACGCCATCTTCAAGACATAAAACCGCGATCCTAAATATCTTTCATATATCTTTTTTTAAAGGCGTTAGAGATGGTTCCCAAGACCAACATACACTCTCTCATTTGTGCCTATGGCCCTCGATGAGAACCGATACATCACCTTTACAACTTTGATGACGAAGGACAAATATCTGGTGTTACCATTGACGACGTATTCACGTTTGGGATAACGACTTGAAGCGAGTACTCTTGAGATGTGCCTCAAGACCGTTGTTCTAAAGCCTGCATATAATCAGCCACTTTTCACAGCGATTGTACAAGTATCTCGGGTATCCACAGATTACTCACGGTATTCCGTATTGTGGCCGAATTGCATCACGCCGCTCGGTACAGGGTTTCAGAAAAGTGATTCGCGGAAGTGACACACACACACACACACACACACACACACACACACACACACACACACATCCATTGTTTAGGTACGTAGAAATTTTGAAAGTAAAAGAATGTATGAATTTTTCAGGTTTTATATATGAATATATATATATATATATATATATATATATATATTATATATTTTTTTTCCCCACATACACATATTCGCCATTTCCAGCGTTAGCGACGTAGCGTCAAGAACAGATGACTGTGATTCCCTCAGATATTCAGTCGTTTGTTCCTAATGCTGGTCTAAGCGAAGGTGGGGAAAGGCGAACAAGTATATATATGTACATATCTGATACCTCGGAGAAAAGAATGTCACGAAGACTTTTTAACACTTGGGTCGTAATATAGTTTTTTTTAAAGTAAAATCAACTTTCTGTTGCGGAGGCACACGCTGCGCCCTTAGATGTGCCAACCGTCTCGTTAACGCAGAAGGATATTGATAATTTAATCTTTCGCATACAATATCTTGTTACAGAAGAGAGAGAGAGAGAGAGAGAGAGAGAGAGAGAGAGAGAGCGCCTGGAGACCTCCTCCCTCACAGTCTGGAGTCAAATATTTCTGAGTGGAGGGAGGCTAGGCGGCAGGGCTAGAAGCCCACACGTGTGTGTACACGTTACTGCCCAAGTTTTAACATTTCGCGTATCCCTGGCTCGCCAGCGGTCGCTGACAGCTTCCAAACGAGGATGTTAAAGTCTTCCATCATGGATTTATTACTCGGAGATGGAATGCCGCTGTCGTCTTCATCACTGTTTACGACCGCTCGGCGTACAACGCGCATGCCGTCGGTAATCTACGAGGAGGGGAGGAGGAGGGAGGGGAAGGTGGGGGGGGGGGTGGACTCTCGGAGGTTCTTTTGAGTCCGGGGGTGTGGTGCAGTAGTAGCTGCTGGGGGAGGGATGGACGGATGGCGAAGAAAGAAAGAGAGAGAGAGAGAGAGAGAGAGAGAGAGAGAGAGAGACACACACACACACACACACACACACACAAGCCCCTCCTGGTTAGATAGGCAGTGGCTCATGTTGGTTTCCCACGGGAGGTATTATCGTTTTCCACGACGGTTCGACCCCCTCAAGCACGGAGGCACGACTTCTCAGAGCACGACGGTGCACGATCCTCGAGCATTGACGGTGCGACTGTCGCGCGCGCGCACACACAGGACGGTACGGCAGTCGTGCACGATGCCTTAAACACGACGGTACCTCCTTTTGGGCCCGATGACTTGACCTGACCTCCCTGTCTCCGTGCCGTCGTGCTCTCTCAGGTAGTCGTCGTCATTTCGTCAGTCCGCCTGACGTTCTCTGCTGCGCACATGCCATCGGCAGCACTCATGATGGAGTCATGACGCACCGGCAAAATGTAGGTACCTCATGACACTTCAAGGGGCCCCATACATATATGCCAGTGAGGACGCGCGCGTCTTTCGAACCGAACGCCGAACACCTGAGGAGGTTGTTCAAGTGTTTCGTAAAGAATGTGATTGTATGATGCAACGTCTCACAGGGTACATAATCATGTTTGTGCGTGTGCGTGCGTGCGTGCGTGCGTGCGTGTGTGTGTGTGTGTGTGTGTGTGTGTGTGTGTGTGTTTAGGAGGGGAGGGGGGGGAGCGGATGGTCAGCATCGACAACGCTCTTGCTCGCGCCA
>JAYMFT010250972.1:0-10904 GCA_038088735.1 Panulirus argus
CAACCTAAAAAAAAAAAAAAAAAAAGAAAAAAAAAAAGCTGGTTATAAATGATCAACAAATTCTTATGTAAGGTGGTGTCCTCTTCTCAGAAAGTGGCCCATACTGGCTAGATGTACTGTGAAGTATTTGAATGATCCTTTGGCTAGCACGAATGTCCCAGGAAGGAAACAAGAAAGAGTATGTGAGGAGTTCTACTTGCTCAGTGTGAATGTTAATGTTAAAAAGCAAAGTTAGTTCAATACAAAGTACCAATGGACTCTTACAGCCAGGTCAGTTAGAGGGGACCCTATTAGGTACAATACCTTCGGTGCAGCTGTCCTTCATTCATGTATTCAATGAAATGATCAGCCCTTTCAAGTAAAAATTTCATTTTGAGTTCCAGCTCACAAAGACTCTCAAGGATTACACTAATCACCCTCCTGAGGCCATTATACTACTTACCAAAAAGTCCTTTTTGCTGACTGGAGTGCTAATTGAGAATTTCTCCTTGAATTGGTTGCCTGAGTAACTCTTGACCACAAAAGAATAACCCTTGATCTCCAACAGAACAGTAGGAAGTTACATAGTGGTTCAACACTATTAAACTACTCTAAACTATCCCATGATTAACATTTCATTTAGTAATTTTTTGGGAAACTTAAAATGTTAATGGGTGTGTCTGCAGAACATCCTCAGGAATGAGAATAGCACCTGCATCCACCCCTTACACAAAGTTTCGGAGTCATGGGAAGTAACACAGGGAATTTGGAGTTCTTATTCATCACTTGAAGATACTACACACAGAAAAGGTGAGGAAACTTATTATTCCTAGGGCAAAGTATAAGAAGAAAAATGGTAACTTTCAAGGTTGAGATTAAATATGAGTAAGTTTTAGGTCTCTCTCTGTGGCTGCCAGACACATGCAAGTTGGCTTAAAAATAACTATGTCAGCTAAGGGATACAAGATCTGCAATGACTGTTGATCCTAAATGAGGAGAGTTAAGGGTCGAGATGAAATTCTTGAAATATTGCACATGATACAAATCACTTTTATCTTAAGAGTAACTGTCCTTTCATTAGAGTGAGGCAGAAGAGAAAAGATATAATTTTGCTTGTAACTTTTTCCACATACTTTTTAATAAGTGTACATGAGGTCTGAAGGGGAACAGGGCCAAGATATTTATATGGCGTAAGTACTATAATGGATAAAGATACATATGAGGAACCACATTTTCTTGGGAAAGTGATTCCCAGCTGCCTAAAGAATGTCTGGATGATAGTATCTGAATCAGAGAGAGCTTTGATGCTGCACATATGGAACAAGTGTGGAATCTTGTTTCACTGTTACAAGAACATTTTCTTACAGAGATCACTGAAACTGTGATATACCCTTCAGACAGAGGTTTTAACTAGTTCCTCCATTCATAAAGCAGGTACAGGAGGAGGAAGAACTTATTATGGAGAATTGCTTTCTTGTCATGATGGATGAAACCCCATATAAAACAAATCCAACCAGACTATCCCAGGGTCAACAATATCAACATGAGAGTTATTGAACCTATCCCATTACCACCTGAAACTAAAGAGTAAGTCTTAATCCTTAAGCTGTGAACTTTAAACTGTGAAGTCCCAAAGATTTGGGAGTGCCCCAGTATGGAGTTTTATCAGAAAAATTCAAAAAATATTTTAAGTCTTATCAGCTGATAGGAAACATCAAGACAAGTTAAATAAAGCAGAAAATCAAACTTACCTACTTTAGTTGATTATATATGTAGGTTGAAAGTTTGCAAGCTTGCCAATGATGAGCTAGTTGCATTAACACTACTGACATGACAGATTATGCAATCATCACAACACATTACAGCCAATATGCTTAGTTTACATAACTCACACATGTATTTGTTTTCTTTTATAAAACTAACATACTTCACACTACTGAATACTCTTGTAACCTTATATCGAGTGAAAATTATAAAATAATCATGTTAAATGTTTTGCTATGAACCATAGGGTTTTCAATATGGCTAACATGTATAACCTTCAGATATATCACTTATTCATTACATTTTAATGATATGATTTTCAGAAGCATACATTATTTGCAATTTTATACAAAGTTTTCTTATTCACTCCACAATGACCTGAGCCATCTACACATAATCTTGCCATCATTTGTTCTAAAACATTCCACTTGTTTCCTCTATTTCACAAACAAGATTACTTTCCTGTTAAAATCAAAATCATGTTCAACATCCACTGATTCAACATTACTATTATTAGTACCCTAAACACAATCACAATTTGCCAGGCTGAGCACACGCAACTTTGAAGCAAGTTGCAGAAATCAGAGAACAGATACAATTGATAGGAACAGGGCTCACCCTCTGTGTTTTATGGATATCTGACTCAGCAGGATTTTTTCCCAATGCTAATCATAAATGACAGTGACACACAGTATCTCTATAATGCAAAAGCATGCTTTCGAATTTCAGTGAAGGTGGGAAGAGGCAACACAGCAAAGTACACTTGCAATAGCCATGCTGATAAAGTAAAACTATTTTTGCCGAAGTTAAGGGGTTGATAAAGCCTCCATAGTCAGTCACTTTTCAAATAATCCATCCATCAGATACTAGCTAGTCCCTGACAAAGAGTCTGAACTACAAAAGACAGCACTTATTCTTCTTGCTCAAAGGGTTCTTAAGAGAGTTTGTGACAATAAATCTGGTCAGGTGTCTTGTACTAAAGTGGTCACTGAGATGATGAGGAAGTTGCTTGAGTAACTCCAAAATGTGGAAAATTAAGATGTCATCATCTTCACCTGCTGAAAGACCTGAAAGGATCATGCTCGCTTCTCAAAGGGCATAACAGCTGTTATACTTTCAGCTTGCCTGTCAAATTCAGCAAACACTGGCTGCACAGTAAGTCTATAGACCCTGAGTCAGCAAATCACTTTCTCTTTTAGAACAAGTATCCAAACAAGGAATCAAACAAAGAAGTAAAAAGCTGGATAAAAATAAATGTATATAAAAGTGGGGGAATATCATATATAATATTTTGATGAGCTTGTGCATGTTTTCAGTACAGTAAAGACAATGTAAGAAGTAAACATATGGATGCCTCTTAACTGGTACATTCTTATGTTTATGCAAATGAAAATTCTTTATTGCCTTCTGCATTCCTACACAAAATTCTAAAGGATGTGCAATGACTTCCAACTACTTACCTATGCCTCTGTGAATGAGATGTAGAATGTAAGGAATCATGTTCTCTGCAATGCCTCCCAGAACTATATGGTCTACTTCTGGAAGAATATCTTGAACTTTGTTCACAGTGCCACTCATCTGAATTGTAACCTATTTCAGGACTGCAAGACCTGTCTTGACCATACTGTGTGTCTGCATCTGATGTACTATACAGCTCATAAAAATTTTTCCTCCTTGAGTCCCTACTTCTGCAAATCATCAATAAAGTTGTTATATCAATATATATGCAAAAGAAAATATTTTACAATTCTATCTGAGTGATAAATGGCCATGAGGGAGATGAAACACTATATGAACTTCTACAGTACACCAAAACATTATGAGTAACAAAACTTAAGAAGCATACTAACACCTACAGGATGTTTTATATAAGCTACCATCATGCATACTTACCACTTTCTTTAAAAAAGAAAGTAACATGACCACCGTAATATTTGGAACAAATCTTCCAAACCACAACAGGAACCTCTAAAGAGGTCTGAGGCTGAATCAAAGGGATAGTGGAAGATGTGAACAACCATCAATGAGCTTGGGTAATGAAAGAAAATATGCCATAAATCGCAACTCTTAATGATGGGCATGTAATAATGACATCACACTTAATCAAATGCATTTTTTTAAGGGGATATTAAAAGAAATAGCAACCACATGTGGGAATATTAGAACTAACTTGATACACTGCTCTAAGAATGTTAAAAGTGACAAGATGGGAGGTGAAGTGGGTCATAAGGTGGGTGGGTTGGGGGGTTTGGTAGTGGGGGGTGGGGGTTGGGGGGGGGAGGTCCTGGGAGCACTAAGAAATAAGTGGAAGGAGAGGTGGCTATAAGGGAGGGTGAAGTTGGGCATGTCTGAATGTACAATAGTCTCAATGGTGCTTTATGGATGTGTGTGTGAGGCATGAGCTCTAAAGGAGTGTACAGAAGAGGGTAAATAAGTCTGAAGTTAAATGTTTAAGGACAAAATTTGGTGTGGGGAGGGTTTATCAAGTAAGTGACAAGGTAAGAGAGAGAAGTGTGGTCATATCAAAAGTATGGGTGACAGGGCTGAAAACTAAAAGCAAGCTGAAAAAAGGCATTAACACCTGACTTCATTCTATAAGTCTGAAAACTACCTGTGATAATACATGAAAAGAAAGAATATCAATTCCACCAATTCTAATCCTAGAGGCAAACACTAAATCTTGGAATGTAGGCACACTTTGAATGCAAAAATTCTTCTTAGTGATGAATACATCAAATTCGAAAGGTCTCACAGCAAGGGAGTTTACTTTAAAAAAGTGTAACCAATTAAAACTTTTACTAAAATGAAGCTTCAGTCTTCACTGTTCACCCAAGTCTGCTGCCATCAATAACCCATGATTACTTTAGTCATACCATAAACCTATAAACACAATCGCATACCACAAATTTATAAACACAATCATATAAAACATACATAGGGTCACAATCATACTCAACATACCACAATTAGTCACATTCATGAACAACATACCAGAAAATTTTTGTCACAATGATATGCAAACTTTTCAAGGATATTTAAAGAAAATTTTCTGACATCATTAATCAAATGGACTATGAATGCTTAGGAACTCATGTTTCAGTCAACAAAAGCAGATAAATTAACTTTGGTGACAATGAAATATTACCTAATTACAAAGCAGATTTGACAATAATCTGACATCTTAAGATCTGGTCGATCAGCATTACAGATTCTGATTAAGGAAGAATCTCTAGCTGATCAGTGACCAGCTGCTGTAAGGGAAAATAACCCACATAATGACCTCCTTGGAAACCTAGCTACTACTATTATTTCCCATTTGCAAACACAGCAGTTGTCTTAGCTTAAAAGAAATATTTCCTGGTTCTTAACATTTTCTTGTATTTCTTCTATTCACGAAGTTCAAAAATCATTAAATAAATTATAAACCTCACACCCAAACCTGAAAGAATACAGTATTTTTGCAGAGAATCTGTGCAATGTCACAAGAAAATATCTTTACTAGCCATCATATTACATACAGTGCTATCAACACAAACATAGGAAAATATAATAGAATTGTCTTTGTTTGTGAGCACTTGAATTATTTCAATTTGTATAAAAATTTCAGAACATACTGATAATGCCAATTGATACTTGATCATACATAATAAAGACACGAAATGTTTATGGCCTATGTTAACATCCATCTGTTTTAACTAGAAAAAATTGTAATGCATGCATCCTTCAACTTCTAGCAAATTCAGTTGAATGTGAATTTAAGGATGCACTTACCTTGTCCTTGAACGGTATCTTGCAAACCCAGTTTGTGCTGGATCAAAATCAGACATAAAAGATGATCCATTTTGTGAGTAACTTCTCTTCTGGCGATAGGGTGGTACTGCATCTCTACCTGAATATCTACAGTGCCAATCATCTGGGATCATATTAGAATCACTCTTGTCATTACTGCTGGGAATACGATTTAAATTTCTTAAGAAAGAAACACAAGCCTTGGCAAACTTCCTTCTAATATCCTCATTTATCATCACACCACTTCTAGCGACCAAGTCAGCAATAGATACTTTTCTACTTACTGATGGTCCACTTTTAATAACCTCTGTATAATCCTCAGTGCTTTCTGTCTTTGGATTCCTCTCTTTATTATCACCAGTCATATACTGATCCTTCACCTCACCATCTCCAAGCTCATTCCATGATGAATGCTCATCTTCCCTTTTCTGAAGTCTTTGGTTTTTAGACTCTTTTTCACAAGCTCTTCCCATGTAACTCATCTGATCATTATCCCAACTCTCACAATCATCCTCCTCTTCGTCATAAGAATTTCCATCATAAGAATTTCCATTAAACCTTCCACGTCTTTTAATGTGATGACCCTCTTTTTCATCCCAACCTGAATAATGTGCAACATCAATTTCATTTTCTCTTGAGCAGGATACATCCTCATCATCAAACCTAGGTGATGAGCTCTTACGTCCTGAAGGGTAATTGCTCTTTCTTCTGCTGTCCCTTAGGAAATTTGTGACATGCTTTTCAAAATCCTTGGATGAACCACTACCCTCCCTTCTGAAACAATTTTGGGAAATGTCTCTTTCTATGCTGTACCACTTTCTGCGAGGATCTACACCTTCTGTCTCATCACTTTTATTTGAATAAGAAGTGTGTCTTCTTTTCCCTTTTTCATCCATTCTCTTGGTTTTTATTCCTCTTCTTGAATAAATTTCATCTTCTCCAGCATCATCACTTTCATTGTCGCAAATTTTCTTGGGAAAACTGCCATCTTGTTTCTCTTCAAATATTTGGGAATGAGTTCTGCCCATTCCTGTGAACTCACATCTCTTCTGAACATCCGCAGGCACTTTAACTTTCTTACTTACTTTCTTTTCATTGCCTTCTCCATCAATTTTAGCCCCCCCTTCTAAAAACTTTGTGTTTTTCTTAATTATCTCTTTATTCCCCCCTTCACAGTCAACAGAATGTCTACAGTTTTCTTCAACTACAGGTGTGGTGTGACTTCTATCAACGCATATCTTTGTTTCAATGGTATCCTCTTTCTTCCGTTTATTTAAAGGCTTCTTTATGTTTTCCAAGGAAATAAGAGTACCAATGCCTGATACTTTTTTCTGCCCTAATCCATCATTAATACCATGAGTTCCTCCAACCATTACAGCATCTTCTCTTACTTCATCACTTTCATTTGTCATCTTATCATTATTTTTTGCTGCTTTATCTGAAGTCTGTATCTCTTCACTAGTAGTTTTCATGGCAGCCTCTTCTTCAACATTTCCTTTTCCATGATCAGTGTTTTTCACTTCACTATTACATTCTGCTGGCTCATCAATAGTTTCTGTCATCTCATTACCATTTTTTGATGCCTTACAAGGACTTCTGGTAATTCCATCAGTACCTTTAGTTAGTTTGCAAGTCCTTTCTATTTCTTCCATGCTCTTTATTCTTTCAACAGCACTTTCTGTATCACAATTACTTTCCCATGCTTCTTCAGTATTTTTCAATTCATCTATAGTTTCAAATTCAAGAGAAACCTCTGTTACTTCATCACCCATTCTCTTTAATAGCCGTTTTTCACTCATACCTATGATTCTTTCATCACTTTTAATAGTTATTCTTGAATACTATCATCACTCTGTTAGGTAATGAGAAATTAATGTCCTCAAATCTCTTCTGGTTTTAAGAAAAATTTTCTGAACCTGACAACAGCACATTCTTGATCTCAATTTTTCCCAGCATTCTGGACATCATTCCTCTGAAAAGTCAAAACAGATTATCTTACCATTAAGCTTCTTATGAACCTTTGCTAAGCTTCCAATTTGCCTTGTGCAATTAGAATCAATAACTGGAATTTTTTTCACACCATATCCATCTTCAATCTATGTCTTTTCCCAGCTTCAATCTGTCTTTTTGTAATAAGCACAGTCTGAACCTAACTGTCCAATTCTTGGAAGATTCCATATAATCCTTTCCAGTTTTCTCTTCATACATGTATCAAATTTGGACACTTTTCAGAAATTCTGTCTTCTATTTACTTGGCTTGATTTAATTTATCAGCAATTCTTGAGATTCAATGATAATGTCCTCTCTCAACCAGCTAACTTTTTGAGTGGGTTAAATAACTGTTTTATTTGAGCAATAAAAAAAAATTCAGCATTATTTCATTAGCATTATCTTGAAGTTAACAGACATCTTATTTAACTCTTAAATGATTAAATATGCATCCTTTACATTCATATCAACTTCAATGGTGAGTTATATTAACATAAATATATCTCTAAATTTCACATATCTTTTCTGCTTCTCTTTGTTACCCTACTTCATCAGTGTTTTAATGGAGCACATCATCACAGCCTTTAATTCTAAGATCACTTTAATATCTTAAATCTTTCAAAGTTCTGCAATCATTTCTATATGTGTGGGTAAAACTTTTAAAGCTTACCAGTCTTCAGCTTGACTGCTGGTGTTATCATTTAATTTGCTGAAAAACTATCTGCAAGCACTAAGCAGGTTTCAGTCTTCTCAGTTTCTTCAGTCCAACAGTTTTTCTTATAAATCAGTTTCCTATAGCAAACTACAGTTAGTTTAAAATCTATTTACCTAAAAGATTTCACTTTCATTGCTACTTCATTTTAATGTGTAATTTTATCTACTTTTCAGTATCACAAAAACTAATTACTTTATTTATTCTCAAAATAATTAACCCACCTAACCTTTAATACCATAAATCAAATATTCAAGATTATGGCAAATGTTTTATTAACACAATTAGGATGCTCATGTCACTTTTATCTCGTTTCACAAACATGATCTCTGTTTTTTCAAATTCAAATCAGTGACACTCATGGGTCATAATTACTAAAATTACAGTAATCCTTATTGAAAGACAACTCCATCATTTCCGTTCTGTTAATATATCTTTCCTTTCTTCTTCCACGATATGCTCCATTTTTACATAAACTAAATACTTTCTTGCATTCCACATGTCTTGATTTCTATTACATGTGTCCATTTAACTATGGATGTGATGTTACTCCACAACTGGAATCAAACAATAACTTTCTTCAGTGTCTTCAATAAGGCACAGGTGAGGCTCCTGAATACCACTTCATCCCTCCATCTGTCAGCCTGTGAAGAACATGCATCAGTGAGAAAATGAAAAAAGTGGGCCCATTAGCAAATTAAAAGTAAATCATAAGATCATTCCACAGCATTATGAATTACCTGACAATTTTCATCATTAATCAACACATTTCTAACATTCCACTTGAAAAACTGGGAGATAGTTGATATTTAAACAGATAGCATGAATTCTTGATGTCAAAAAGTAATCTACAGAAAAAAATTACAATATGAAGTGTCTGTAATACAAGTTTGAGAGTGCCTCTAACTGGCAAAAGTTAGTTTTAATCCTACTGTGGCACTAGATGGCCAGACTAGACACCTGATGTCAGAAGAATATGACAAAAAATAAAACTGAAGGCTAAAAGTAGATAGAAAATAGTATAAATAAGATAAAATCCCTGAGCCCAACACAGGACTCAGGCACAAAGCCAAAGCAGGGGCACGGGGAACATGCACTCTGGAACATTCTTGTTTTCTCCGGCAATAAAACAAAAATAATCAATCTATATTAACATAACCCCTACAAAAAGTGGCATGAACCTCCCAAGAATATCATGTGCCTTTTCTATGGGGCGAAGTCTGGTATTGGCTTATCAGAAAATCTCCAAATGATACAGATGGTCGGTTGATGGGAAAATGAACTATTATGACAGCTTTCAAACAAATGAAAGTTTCACAAAGGCATTCAAATCTTTTACCAAGTGCTGAATTAGGCTGTCCAAGAAAGCAAGTGCTTCATATGAAATAAAAGCCAATTTGAAGCAAATATTTACAAACAAAATGAACACCTTAAAAGTAAACATCTCTAAATGAAATGTATCTGTCTCTTATACTGTAACGAATATATCTAATCAAATGTATATATCTAAGAGAAATAATATTGTAAAGCAAATATTCTGTAGGAAATATAAGCCAGAAAGATTTTTTTTATCAAAAGTAGGGAGAAAATTACACCTAACCCTCTATACTTGACCCTAGTCATTCTACATAAATAGTCACAGAGATGGGAGGAAGTGCCCTTTCAAGTGGGGAGTTTCCTTTAGCCCTCTATTCCAGATTTTTTTTTAACATTATAAAAAGCATGCTATACTGTCTTCCACTACATATGTGGCAGAATGATTATTTCTAGTATTTTTATTTAACAAAATTTAGCTGAATTAATCTTAACTGCACAAAAAAAAAAAAAAAAATGCATTTGTGTTATTTTGTGTGTCATATTCTTCAAACATCATGCAAGGCCTTTCCTCTAATTCTTTTCACCACATCCCACACCCTGGTCTTTTATATGCTCTTTCAACCCATAGATGTCCATTTTGTGAATTACCTAATGCATTTTGAACAGCCATTAACATCTGAAAATGAAAGAATAAATCTTAGCTGAAAATTAGCAAAACACTCTTAATAATCATGATTACAGAACAAGCTGAAAATTAACTAAACACTCTTAATAATCATGATTACAGAACACTTCAATATGTGATATGTGATCATTTAAAGTGAGCCTTGCACAATTGATCATTCTTAAAAAATAAAGAGAGACTATCATTGGCTCAAGATCATACATCTGGTATTGATGATCCATCTTCTATATTTACAAAAGCTAGGGGATATTTAATAAATAACTGATACATGGTATGAACATGCAGAGAAATGATATTTATGATATTTCAGCATAAATCTGGTCAGTCGATGGAAAGCCCTCGACTGGTTTCCCCTCATATTTTGATCCAATTTTGCAGCTTGTGCAAGCAAAATTTCAAACAATAATAAAAGCAGAAACTCACCTGTCTTCTCCCTTAATCAGGAATGAGAAGAAAGACAATTCTGGATTCAATGTTCATATGATTTTGCTCAATTTACTGCAGCACAATTATGCTTGAACTCCAGCTTCCCAGAGGTCGCCATGTTTTCTAGTACCATACTGTACCCACCTCTGATGCTATGTGCAGTACTGTGTGTATATATATATATATATATATATATATATATATATATATATATATATATATATATATTTATTTTTTTTTTTT
>JAYMFT010250983.1:0-10904 GCA_038088735.1 Panulirus argus
TATATATATGCCTCGCCCTACCTCTTAATGTAGGAGTGATATAAATAAGTGGCTAAATCATTCTCTCTGTCTCTCTCTCTCTCTCTCTCTCTCTCTCTCTCTCAACCTGGACACACCTTCCATTATAACACTGTGGCGTCCGCCCTTCCTCCCGGTCCAGCCTTCCAACACGCACCTGATTTTTTTTTCTCTCTCTCTCTTCCTCTGTCTTTTTCCCCCGTTCACTGTACTCCTTTGCTATATCCCTCTTCACTGTACCCCTTCGGTATACCCTTTCGACGTCTTGCACGTTCATGAATCCCAGCGTGCCCTCCATAGTAGGTTCAGAGGACATTGAGTGGACTGTAGTAGTTTGAGAGGACAATAAGTGGGTCCTGTAGAATGAAATGAGTTTCCAAGTCTTGAAGGGGAAATTTATCATTTGCTCTTCGTCGCTCGTGAAACATGTTGCGTACTTGGGTATACATGGGAAAGCCAAGTAGCAGAAGACTTGATGGTTTGTGACGAGGGTATCTGGTGAAGAACAGTACAAGGGAAAAGCCATATAACAAGGAATATGATGGTCTGTGACGAGGTTATCTGCTGGAGGATAGTACACGGGACAACCATATAATAGGACTTGTTGGACTGTGGTGAGGTAATCTGAAGTAGTACATTAAAGGTATTCTGCATTACTAATGTAAATAGATGGAGACAGGATGGGAAAGCAACTCGCTCCTCCCGACCCACCACTTCCTCCGGTATATCACCTGGCAGGAAAATAATTACGAAGGATAGAAATCATATAGAATCGGATGCTGGTGAGGGGAGATGAGGCTAGGGTGGGGATACCTAGATTGGAAGGCTAGGATAGGGAGGCTAGTGTGGAGAGACGAAGGTGGGAAGACTAGAAAGGGGAATCGACGTTGGGGAGACTAAGATTGATAGACTAAGGCAGGAGATATTAGACTGAGATGGAAGAGAGAGGGGAGTAGCTCGGAAGGGGAGACTAGTGTGTGGTATAGGCGGGTCCTGGGCGGTATCTGGACGCGCCTCATATAAGGCATCAGACCCCAATAAGAGTTTTGTTTCGTTAATTGAACTCTGAGAACAGGTTCACGGCTTCTCCACTCACAACAGGTCCGGCATCATTCGCTCTGGGTGTTAACTATGATGACAGGAATCATTACCACGCGACGTCGGCGGCTCTGTTGGGTCTCGAACCCGTGTCCTTCAAGATCTTCGGTCGGTTATCGCTCCAATGACCGCAGACATCAATTTGGATTCGTGCACTTTGTGTTTACCATACACGTGTATAACAGATTACAAATAGGAGAGTAAATTGACGTGATTGCTGACAGTGCAAAGGTTACATAGCTCAAGGACAATCTCTAGTTACTCATTCTCTTAGAGATGATACAGATAAAATTTAGGAAAGCTGAGAAAGAATAGAAATAAATTAGAACAGATTTTGTTGAGGTAACTCATTCTGACGAAGCAGACTGTGGCAGTAGTTTGTTAACGGTTCTGGCGTCATGTCGCAGGGCAGGAGAGTTAGAGCTAAGGGCCCGGTGCTCCTGCAGAAGGAGGGGTGTGATTACAGTTTGTGTGTTGTGAGGAGAGTTTTACACTCGTTTTGCCCCGTCCCTTAACCTTGTATATATGTACCATGATTTTACTACTATGTATGTACACACACACACACACACACACACACACACACACACACTCCAGCCTAAGCCAGATAGCCATTCATCGACCAGACCCGAGGGAAGGATGAACAACTGGGTTGGCTCTGAGCCAACTGCCGTGCCCAGGATTCGAACGCATGCGGGCCTGTGATGACTAATGTATGGTGACGCTAACCACTACTACACCAATGTGTGTGTGTGTGTGTGTGTGTGTGTGTGTGTGTGTGTGTGTGTGTGTGTGTTCCCCGAAATGTCTGGCGATGGCAGATATTTATGACGTCCGGCATCCTTCCCTCGCCCCTCTCCTCTCGGCTGACATTTTTTTTTATAGTGACATTTAAGCTGACAACACTTCTTCATCCTCCCTCACCCGCCTGCTTCCCTCACCCTACATTCCCTCCCATTACATTCCTTCGTTGTACACTTTACAATCTCCCTTACTATACTCCCTGGGAGTACGTTCCCTCTCCTTACACTCCCTGGCAGTAAACTCCCTCTCACAACACTCCTGGCAGTAAACTCCCTCTCACAACACTCCTGGCAGTACACACCCTCTCACTACACTCCCTCTCACTACGCTCCCTTTCACTACACTCCCTGGCAGTACATTCCCTCTCACTACAGTCCATCTCATTACATTCCCTCGCTGTAAACTCGGCACACTCCCGCGTCATCTGCCTCCCACACACACCCAGCCGTTCTTCGCACCATCACTACAGGACAACCATTCCCGCCACATCATTCTATAATGAGTCGATGTCGAGGTGCTGCTGACTTCTCTCGGATGATGAGTCAGGATGCTGCTGCTAACCTGGCCAGAATGATGAGTCAGGATGCTGCTGCTGTTGCTGACCTGGCCTGTAGGATGATGCTGTTGGCCTGGCCAAGAAAATGAGTCAGGATCCTGATGCTACTGACCTTGCCATTAGGACGTTGCTGCTGCTGACCTGGCCAAGATGATGAGTTAGGATGCTGCTGCTGGCCTGGCCAGGATGATGAGTCAGCATGCTGCTTCTGGCTTGACCAGGATGATGATTCAGGATGCCACTGTTGGCTTGGCCAGGATGATGAGTCAGGATGCTGCTGCTGGCTTGAACAGAATGATCAGTCAAGATGTTGTTGCTGGCTTGACTGAGTTAGGATGATTCTGCTGACTTGGCCAGGACGATGAGTCAGGATGCTGCTTTTGGCTTGATAGAATGATGAGTTAGGATGCTGCAGCTGGTCTGGCTAGGATGATGTCAGGATGTTACAGTTAACTTAGCTAGGATGATGTGTCAGGACGCCGTTGCTGACCTAGCCAAGAGGATAAGTCAGGATGCCGCCGCTGATGATGAATCAGGGGGCTGCAGCTGCTGCAGACTTGGCCAGGATGATGAATCAGGACTCGAAATTCATCTCAGGACTGAGGTGGGAGCAACAAGGGCCTCCGGGCGGGTCTAGGAAGCATTCTTCTGCCTCCTAATCTTCTAATCCTCCGTTTTCATCCTTATTTAGCATCATCATCTTTATTACCTCACCAGTGTACCTGCAAAACAAAGGAAATCGTTGCAGTATATTTCGCACTAAAGGTATAGGTAACGTAGCCGTAAAGAACAGTAGATTGGAGTGGAATTATTGGTACGCGTGGAGCCGAAGCCAGAGGTGGCAGCGGAGAGCGGATGTCTGGAGGCGCCACAACGCGACCCGCATATTGATAAGGTTAGCTGCCCGGCTTCCCGCCCGCCCGGGTTAATAGTGGTTATGATACACTTTATCAGCGGGAGGCCACCTATAGCCGTGTACATGGCCAAGTATACAGGCCTGTTGGCCCATGTATACGGCCCTGTATATATATAAGCTGTACTGGCTCGTGTATACGGCTTGTATGTTTTAAAACCATGAATACAGACGTGTATACACACCGTATATAACACGGATTGTATGAAGACTTGCTCTATATGTTCAGTGAGACAGTATATACGTAGTTCTTTTAAGCGTGGAATTCCGTAAACTTCACACGGTCGCGTTAGTCCCTGGTTAGTAGTGTTTACATGTATAAAACAGTGTTTTCAGTCATACTGACCTTCGGCAGTTTTAATGTATTGTACGTAGAAGTCTCATGTAACATAATCAGCCGTATTAGCCAGTGTATGTATCCGTATTACACCGTGTATCCAGCCGTATTAGCCGTGTATGTGTCTGCTTTCCCGTGTATTCCGCCCATGTCCGTTCACACATCCATGTTACATTGTGTGAATTCATACATCACCGTGATTTTATTATTAGACTAGGCTGCATACATCTTTACTTAACCCTGAGGCTGATCCCATAGTGACATTGCCATCTCCATGACCCTGCGTAACATGTCGAGGATGACCTCGTGCCGGATTACACTTGGAGGCCGAGGTTTAATTAACCGTGTGGTTAGGCGCCAGACCTCGGAACACGTGGTCTGGCCGAACCTCATCCCGGCTATGCCTCACGACTCCCGTGGGTCGACCTCGCCTTACCCTGCCGGCTCCTCAGTTGAAACCTAGTCTCACGTATGTCTAACATCACAAGAGTCTGTTTGGATACTTGGAAGTTGATTAATTTTATATACTAAAGTGGCATCACTTCTTCCTATAGTTACTTCGATGTATACAATACTTTTCTCATTTTCATTCTTTCTATGTTGGTTAAATGCCTTCAGTTTGGATACGAAATCAAGCTACTAATTTTTTCCCTATATGAAATTTTACTTTGCATGTAGTTGTAGATCAGATGACACATTCATGGTGCATTTTGAATTAGCTTGGCAAATGGACATTCTGGTAAATCATCTGGTAGAAATTTAAGAGTTGGATGACACCTATGTAGCAAGAAGGCACAAACGGTATTGGCACAAATTTCATATGGCCTCATTTATGCCTGTCACTTAACCAGCAATCGCCGACATGAACATATGTCTCATCCTTACCATGAAATTACTTATATTTTGAGGTAAAAGTTTTAGGAAAAGATACTTCACGGTGAAGCCCATACCGAAAAGATGCTACAAGCAGTCGAGTCGCTAGATCAGTGAGTTAACTTTGCAAATACAAAGCGGAACATCGGCTGAAGTGGATATAGATTGCTCAAGGCAATGTTGCAACCGTACTGCATGTGGCAGGGTCTGGGTATTAAGACTAACCTGAGCGCCCACTAACATATTCTTCTCAAACACTGGCGAATGGTAGACTTTTGGTGTATTTATAGCTAGCAGTTGTTAAATGCAAACCATACTTAGTAGAAAATTTAGTCATAGTGTTCGTTGATAACCATAAAAGATAATAGTTTGAACGCTCTTGTTGCACGTTACACTGCTGTCGCTAGATGGTATCTTAGCTCTCGGCACAGATCTATTTTTTTTGGAATATTTCTCTGCAAAGCTCCAACTGTAATAGGAAAGGCACCCACTTTCTTAGAAACATTTGCACTGTCTCAGTTCAACTCATTCTCGCTTTTTAGATCTCAAGAACCCTCGTTATACCCAGCATCACAGTTACTCTCCTGAACCGGAAATGCCTTTGGTAGCCATATTTGTTATGGTGTGACGTCACTTCGCCGCCCCGTGATTTAGGCTTACTGAAGTTTGGTCGAGGGTGACCAAATACGTATTTTCCTGCATTCATTGAGATGATACCTGTTAGTGTATGTGTACAGCTTCGTCCTCCCGACCTCTTCATTGCTAACTTGTCACCATTCGTATAGATTAGGGATTTAGGGTACCATTACTGTACTCCAGCAAATAACCTCGCGATGTTTTCTGTTATTCAGCTTTTCTCTATACTGCCATGCGTTCCTCCGTCCCTGAGCACGACGAAAGGGCAGACAATGTGGCCAGCAGCCGGACCTCCTTCCAATCTTCGGTATTATCGAGACGCGACGACCGGACGCCAGGTGTGCCGCTCCTAAGCAGCTGCTACTACTCAGATGACTACTACTGGACGAGACGAGGGACCTCTGTAGGAAGACCGTGCGAGACGGGAATCCCAGTTAACCTGGTTGGTCCTTCTCTCCTCTGCTGCACTCAAAGCAGGTCCTCAAGATTAGGAATGACAAGACGGCAAGAGGTACTACTAAAATGAAACTGTGAGATATAGCAGGGGAGGGAGCCCGAGGGAAGATAACATGTGGGAGGAACCACCCAGGGTAAGTCAAGGTTGTGTACACCGCCTTGCCTCAGCATGGCATCACCCGGGTCCTGCCCACCCCACGGCTGCAGGGAAGTTACGGGGATCCGCCGCCGGTGGGACCCCAGTGATGACCTGCTTGTTCTTTCCACTTGCTCCCAGGATTCTCCTGCAAGTCGTTTGTGCCAGAAAACACCTGGGAAACGCATTGCGACATTTTAAAGTCTAGTAATTGAAGATGTTTCATACAGTTTTACTTGATCTTATACAGCAGAATCTTTCTTTGATGAATATTTCAATATTTTGCTTTTACATACGTGATAAGAGTATACCAGCTTTTTAAAGTAAGACCATTTCGTTCTGTGTTTTTACGACAATTTGGAATTGTAGTCAAAGCAGCGATTAAGTTTGTGAGCACGATACCACTCTGATAGTGACAGACACACTAGCCTGTTGAATAGAAACTCCAGTTCCTAAAAGAGAAACTCCTTTTATTGGAGAGAAACGCCACCAGTTCATTGAATGGAAGTTCCATTTGTGTAATATAAGTACGAGTTTGTAGAATAAACGGACCGAATTCTAGAAAAAAAAGGTACCAGTTTATAGAATGTATGTACCAGATTATTGGTTGTTTTTTGGGTTGTTGTCCTGTCAGCTGCCAGGTTCATTGAGGTCGACAACATCAGGTCATATCCACCGATAGAAAAGTCTTGAACGCCTTCCTCAGAATGATTCAAAGTCCATATACGTTCCCCATGATCACATTATAGAATAATAGTCCAATTTATAGAACAGAAGTACCAGACTATAGAAGGGAAGTACCTGTTCGTAGAAGACATTGGTATTGTAGTTGATCGATCTCACAGACCTCTATGGTGTAGCGGTTATTAGCGTTCCTGACGCACGGGCTATTTGGGCTCAGACCTGCAGGTGTTCGAATCCTGGGAGCGGCAGATGGTGTACAGTCCACCCATCTGTTCATCCCTCCCTAAGGGTTGGTTGATAGGATTGGGTACATGGCATAAGCTAGGGTGTGTGTCTCTGTGTGCATACATACTTAACAGTAAAGACGATACACTTATATTAGGTTAAGAAGACGGGGCATTACAAGTATAAAACTCTCTCCCCATCAAACGCAAATAGTAATTATAATGTTAAGTCACACTCCCAGCTGATTGACACTGCTTTCATCACGCACTCACCCATCAAGTTCAATGTTCGGCTACTGGAATACTAGGCTTGCACCAGATGAATTTGTCGACATTCTATTTAAAAGCAGTCAACACATAAGACCAAGAGACGTGTACACATAGGTGATGAATGCATCCCGAGCCAATGTGGTAAATAGTATGTCCACGATGAGGATGACATCTGACCTGATCTAGAACATGAGAGTACCTCGATGAGGAAGAATTGTGTTCTGCTGCTGCTGCTTGTAGAGGAGAGTTGGAGTGACTTGTAGTGTAGGTTGGTGAGAGAAGTGGGAGTAGTGGGATGGTTATTGGATTGGTTGGGAGTTAGGGTTTTGGAGAGGGGGAGTGGGAATAGATGAATGTTGGGAGGTAGTGGGAGGTAGTCGGGTGTGTGGGGAGAGGTGGTCGGGTGAGGGACAGGAAGGTGAAGAACCTGTAGAGGTTAATGGGTGGTGGTGGGCGTGCAGGTAACTGTGATGGGAGGAGGGGAGAGAGAGTGGTAGGGGTGGTGTTGGGGGTAGAGTAGGGGGGTTGGGCGGACAGCGGCCGCTTGCTGCCGGGGTACAGGAAGAGTCAGTAGCAGACAAACAGGAAGTTAAGCGGAGGACGACCAGTACACGAGAGGCGTACAGAGATCTGTGCTGTGCCTCTCTCACACCAGCCTACACCTACCCGAGGGTACACCAGGCCTGCAAAACCCTTAGGGTAAAGCAGTCGTGCACCTCCCTAGATTACACCAAACCTGCAATACCCTGGGGTACACCAGGCCTGGAACACCCTAGGGTACACCAGGCCTGCAACACCCTTAGGGTAAAGCAGACGTGCACCTCCCTAGAGTGTACCAAGCCCCTGCAGCACCCTAGGGTACACCAGGCATGCACCTTCCCCTAGGACACAATAGCCTCCAACAAATATAGGAACAGCATACACATACATATGCATTGTAAATGTATAGAGTACATTTTCTCTCGTCATCATCATCAATGTTTCCAAAGTGCTTCGTTTGGCAAAACTCTATTACTATACCGTATTCATGGACTGTCATGCGAGGACCTGTGAAAGAGATGGGCCTTAAATGCTGAGAAGCATTTGGTTTTAGATTAATGATTCTGGTTTATTTATCTTTATAATTTTCACAATTTTCATTCCTGGAAACCCCCACTGACGTCACCAGATCTTCGTAATTACCAAAGTAATGATTAGTTCCGTGGATCGGCTGACCGGAAATGTATTCCCATCCCATTCAGTGACCCCTTTCCTCACCCTTCCCTTTGGACACATGACCTCTGACCCCCAGGGGTCTCTAGGGAGGAGGGGCGTTCCCAAGCCTCACACACTTCACAGTAACTGTGACCTCTCTGGGAGTGACCATCTTCAAGTCCTCTCCCCCCCCCCCACACACACACCTGGAGACTCTCTGGGGGTGACTGTACCTGAGATACGCACACACCCGAAGACTCTCTTGGTGTCCCCAAAACCCACACACATACTTGGAGACTCTCTGGAGGCGACTGTACCCAAGATATACACATCTCGAGACTCTCTAGAGGTGACCGTCCCCAAGTACAGCACACAAAACACACCTCGAGACTCTCTGGGGGTGACTGTCCCCCGTACTGGCTACACAGGTCTGACTACCATGCTTGTTAGTGTTATTGCTTGTTACATGTCGTCCTACATTCTAAAACCAGCGCTTGTAACGGCGAAAGACGAGTGCGGTACATCTGCTGGCTACAGTGACTGCATTTTCTGTCAAGCACCCCACTTGTATTGGTGGCTGTATCTTCCTGTATTTTCCCTGACACGTCGATGTGTCTGTACTCCACAGCTGCGCTTGAAGAAGAGGCGTACTTCGTTTGGTCATATTCGTACCGGATACGTAATGCTTGACTAGTAAGAGGTCATTAGGCCAGAAACCGTAACATATATACGAATATATATATATCTGACATGCAAGCTTTTCTAGGTTCTCTGCACCAGATTTCACCTATGAAAGTTAATTTGATTATGAATAGAAACGGAATTCTTTTCCAGATATTGATTTGCACCACAGCTTGGAATTAACGTTAACAAGTGTACTGTGTACGTTAGTGTTGCTATAAATCTCGTCTCGATAACTGCTTATGTTCTTCTATATGTGACTTGGTCTTCTTATTGAAAGTCCGGTGGACTTTACAGTTTTATTAGAAAAACAGCTATGTACAGTCTAGGTACAACGAGCAGGTTCTGCGCCCGCCCTAGGCAGTGACACCCGTGATATATGTATGGGCTGATCAGCTGACTCCGTCGTGACCGTTGCTCTCCAACGAGCGGCTGGATTGTTATGTCTGCTTGCTTAACCGATCTGGTATGCCAGCTTGCTAAACCGATCGGTATGTTATGTCTGCCTTAAACAGATGAAGTATGCTTGGTGAAACCGACCTGAACCAGAAGACTACACAGTGCCCTTGGGTGACTTCTCATGTGTTAACACACATTATTAGTGAGATAATAATTACAAATGACTAAGGAAAAATTAATGATATGCGTGTGTATCCTACATTTTGAAAATCTAAATGCATTACATCAAACTTACTTTTGTCATATATAATGATTTTATCATAAAATAAAACATTCATATTTCTCACACATGAACGTTATCATGGAAAATCGTGCTGCATATCGTTAGTCAAGAAATGATTCTCTAACTGACTTTTGAATTGATCTCCAAAGACGGTTTCCTTAAGCAGAACTAATAATGCGATAATTTCCTTATAAAGATTCATTACTTTTCTGAATGTCGGTGCTAGATTGACGGAATTTTCCTTGTAACAAGTCATTTATCAAAAAGAAATGTCGGGGGCTTGACTATCTTACTTATACTTTCATTTACTGTTCTCAGATAAAACGTATCAGAGCCTCTCGTTTTATTTACTCTCCATCCATTTAATGCTGAGAGTATATCATGAACGTGCAGGTCATCCTGTTGCAGAATGTTCTTGTTTCCTGACAATTGGACTGCGTCTGCAACATGATATCTCTTTAGAAAAATATAGATTAATAATGATAATAAGATGAATAAGATTTTTGCCAAGACTTTATTTTCTTGAACTAATTCACTATTTTCTTCAATAATAAATCGACCAGTTGCCTAAAGAAATCATGAAACTCCTAAGACTCCTTTTGATATTTTCAGGAAAAAAAATTTATATTGACGTTTACATTGTCGTAAGATTTTCTGCTAGCAAATCTGTTTAACTTGATCATGCCGGTAACTGTTCTTCATTTCATTGCTTCACCATTTAGCTTAATTCTGGAAAACGTCTTCGCATTGGCTGTTTCTTTCACTATTTTACAATTCTTGCAAGTTTTCTGAGACTAATTCCATATCACTTACTTTGACGATGTCATCCCAGCATATCTTAAAAGCAATACGAAGCAAATCTAAAATTTAGCATTTTCTTTTCAAAGCTGTCGTGCTTTGAACTGACTGTATCTGCTGTGAAGTAGCTATACGAGCTATGAATTGACTTATGTTATTTTCAAGTGACTGTAATTGCTATGAAGTGGCTGTACCTGTTGTGATCTAACATTACGTGCTATGGACTAATTGTGTGGGTTAAACAGAATAGCATTAAGGATCAAATACGAAAGGTTGTTGGGAAAAAATAGATAAATTGCAGATGAGAAAAACAATGTCAATCTTTAACAAACATTAACTGTATTAAGGCAGCCTAAACGAAACAACTGCAACAAGAAGAATCAGTGGATGAATGGCAAAAACAGGATGATTTGTTTCTAACAAAATAAATCACCAAGTACAAACACTAAATGTACAGAAACAGCATCCTGTCAAATCTAGGCAAGCAGACACAAGAGAAATGCATCGCTTAAGAAAAAAAAAAAGACATTAGCATTGCAGTACT
>JAYMFT010250994.1:0-10904 GCA_038088735.1 Panulirus argus
ATTCTCTCTATATTTCAGTTAGGGCCCGGTCTTGATGTGGACTTTTGTCCGTGACTGGAGCCTTCAACATAAAAAAAGTGTCCGTGCCAAGCTTAGTTTCGGTAAATCTTTTTGCACCCCGTACACACACACACACACACACATCTGTGTGTTGTAAGCAGACAAGCACTCATCTGTGTGTTATGAGACACCCTAGTTTATGCTAGGGTACCTGGCGTAAGCTAGGATGTGTGTGTGTGTGTGTGTGTGTGTGTGCATGCATATATAGGAGTATAGACAGAACTTATACACAAGGTTAAGAGACGGGGCAACACGAGCGTAAACCACTTTCCCCGTAACACACAAACAGTAATCGCACCCACTCTCACTTATGAATTGTGGGTCTACTAAATAGATGAATATTGAGTATTCTATGGTTCCCTATAGTTAAAGATAAAATTCCCCCAGCTACTCTAAGCTTGCTGTAAGATTCAAGATCGGATTATCTAGTCTACACGTAGTCAACAAAGAGTCATCAACATAGAGTCAAAACATATATAACTTGGCTTCTTCAGGTCTGAACCCCCCCACAGTATCAAGCCTAATTTGACTTAATTTTCCCATGGAAATCCTGAAACAATATGGCCATGCTCCTATGTATCATATGAAAAATTCTGTCTATTGATAAAGAGGTTTCCCAACTCGCATTTCGTTCAGAATTATTGCTAACCATTCAGAGGCTTCTCTAGCGGACGCAAAGCTAGAAAAAGGCAGTAAATTATCGCAACAGACCACTGGGTCCGTTTGAGGCTGTTTGTGTTGGTGGAAAATGTCAGAAACTCATATAAGTTATTGTTATAAGTAGGAAGGCATACAGATAATTCGTAGAGAAAAACTTGCAAATTGTCGTTACTACTTAACCTTCCACTTCAGTTTTGCTTCTATTTTCTCATGTCTTTGTTCCCAAAGCTTTGATTCATGATACGCGTCTGGTTGCTGCTTCCCATAATTTCTATGCGGAGATCGGCAACTCGAGGACTTATCTTTATGATACCTCCTTTCCTCGAAGAGCCAGTCTGTGGAATTCTCTTCCTGCTTTCGTCTTTCTCTCTTCCTACAGCCTTTGTACTTTTAAGTAAGGTCTACAAACACTTGCAAAGCCCTGATTAATCTCTACATTCTTTTTCCCATACTTTATTCCTTTCATCTGAGATGGCCGTTGAATGGGCTCTGTTTCTGCCCACATCATATCGGTCACTGTCATAAAACAAGGATTACGTATGATTTCCCTACAAATTTTCAAAGATCTGCCGAGAGAGGAGGTGACAATATTTTGGCCCTAGGGTCCCCAGATCCTTAATACGCCACTGCCTAGAGAGGTCAGCTGTTTAGATCACCTTTAGGGTTTTTGTTCCTTAGGTCTAGATTAATAGGATCATGTTGAAAAAAAAAAAGAATATCTCTCTTCACAAGCATGGTAAGGAACTCTGAAGTGACTCGGTGCGTCTTCGTCTCCACTGTGAGTATTCTTCCCTGAAGGTGACGACACTAGCCGAAAGCAGAGGATGGCGAGGACGCCAAGTCATGCTGATGTAGCCGTCATCCGTGCCACATTCGGCTGGATGAGTATATAGGAATACTGAGCACATGGTTACTTGTATAGATTTTAGTATATATAATTTGCATTATCTTCGTTGGCCGCAATGTTGCCAAGAAAATGAGCTCTTCCATACAGAAAATCGAAAGGCGTGCTAAGTGAAGTGGTAGATGTTTTAAAAGATTTTCAAAACTAATTTCTCTTTCACCCGCCCTGCCTCCTCATTGTCGGTCAAACGTAGCCAGGGAACATACTCAAGCTTGCAAACCTCACAGGCTTGCAACAGGAGAGTGGTGTCTCAGGTCCTAGAGAAATCACGAAACAAAAATGATAGCTCCCATCGTAATTATCAATAAGACCTATTGTGAACTTGTTGGTAAGAAGTCGTAAGAAGAATTTTTTTTTTTCTCCGATGTACTTGTGATGAACAAGGCTAGGCTGTTTCTGTGAGAAGTTGGCTCTATAATTGTCATGCACGTAGAATTTAAAAACTAATGATTCTTCCTCTTTCGCCAGTTGATGCAGTCAATGTTCAGTCGATACTTTGGTCAGTGTGAAAAACGTTCAAGGGAGAGAGCATCAGAATCACATACGTTCATGACTAATCGAGGAGGGAATTCGACCAACCAGATTTCTGAAGTAATATTTATTCTAGTTGGCGTTTAGTTGTCGTGGAGAAACATGTGTGTGTGTGTGTGTTAGAGAAATATGTGTGTGTGTTTGTGTGTGTGTGTGTGTGAGAGAGAGAGAGAGAGAGAGAGAGAGAGAGAGAGAGAGAGAGTGTGTGTGTGTGTAGTAAATGTGGTCTTAGAATTATCCTTAACACCTGAAGAGAGTGTTGAAGATCCTTAGGTTGCTGAGGATATTCCGGTTGGTGGATGTAGCTTGACTTTGACGACCTTAATGACCCTCGTAATCGATGCGCCTGAAGTTCAAACAGCCAGCTGACCGCCCTTTTCGTCATGATAACGTCATTATGCTGTACGACAACAATAAAAGTACCATAAACGTGTTTGATAATAGACTTGATAAATATAATGCTTTAAACACTAACATACTTGCGCCCCCTTAGTTATGCGAGCCATGTATTGCCAAGTGGTGCGTTGCTAGAGAGAAAAGACAGCTATCCGGGGCCAGGGATGGGGAACATGACGGGGTATCACTGTGACGATATCACTGACGTACGAGACTAGGCGGTAGTACTCCCCAGGTCGCTGCATGCCACCCAACTTATCACTACAGTATACATTTCTAGTGTACAAACTTTACATGTATCCAAACTTCTGGTATTTTCAACATGAATATGAAATATACGTAGGTCATAAAAGTTAAAAAGGATGAAAAGAACTTTTAAACAATGAGTTATGAAACAGAGAATGTAGAAAGCAAAGAGAAGTACAGGGCTGTGAGTTGTGTGATAGTGCAGAAAGTTCGAGTCAAGGCCCCACGAAGTGTAGAACTCCCTCCCTGCACAGTACAAAAAAAGTAAAGACAAAAGACATGCCTAAAGAAGAATTTGCCCCATGTACCTTGACTTGGTGGAAAACTGCGTAGTTATATAATCTTAGCAATTGTATGTAGCAATTGTATGGACATATCTCAGGCTATTGGGTCAATGGCAATGTAAGGAAAGACGGATTTTATCATTCTCGGGGCCCTCTTTAAACTATCGGGCCCAGGGGCCAGGTCTCCCTTCCCCCTTCCTCGAGGGATCACAGAAAGTCATCCAATGGATCCCCGAGCCAAATTTCAAACAGTTATGATTTTAGTCATGAATAATATCAAAATACACAGCGTGGGAAGACAAACATTTTAATTCCATCTTTTTTTAACTATATTTACTTAAATTTCACCTGCTTTTCGGGTCAGAAGGGTAAATAAGTCAATTAGCATCAAGATTTCTGATTCAGGAAATCTATGCCTGTTACTTATCAAAATAAATGCTTTATCAAAACAAATGCTTATGACATTGTGTTTGATTCAGCTGCTGTATGGACTTGGACAGCACTGATAGACGATGTTCTAAGTATACACCCTTAGGAAAACACAACCAGTTTCACTCCTACCTGGAAGAGGTTCCCGCCAAGAGCTGATGCGGGCACTGGGGAAGGATTGGCATACTGAGGACCAACGTGGCAAGAAAGACAGGAAATTAAAAAAAGAAAATATATGATCTCCTTAAAACCTGTATCCATGACTTACATTTTTTCTTATTTAACTAATTACTTGATGGGCATTCTTAGATTTTATTTCCCGTGTTCCAGACCCTTTCACGGACCGGATTCAGGGGATGTTTTATCTCGTCATCCCTGCGTTGTTGATGGGCCTAGTCTAGCTCCCTCTTCAGTGAAAATCCAACATGTTTTGGACGTGCATGAGAAACAGCCTCTGGTGTAACGCCCCTTCCTTGTGAGAGAAAACTTGTAGTATGCCAACATCTTTCTCCCGTTTCTTGGAATTCGATTTTTTTTTTCTAATGTAGCCGTTGCCCTATCTTTTAGGTTTAAGAAATTTTGTTTGCTGCTATACAGTATATTATCATGTCATTATAGTCTTTGTCTAAATTTCCGTCTTCCTCGTATGTATGTCTTCTAATATCACTTATTTTGTTGTGTGATGCCTTGTTTTATGTCAACTTCCTTATATTGAATAAGTGATCCTATTACCCTTTCTTGCATTACAGTTATGTTAGATATGAGTAGAATTACAGTTTCCTCTGATTCCAAACAGGATCATGTTTACAGCTATTTCAAAGTTGACCCCTGTTGACTCACTGATTACCACTCCATTTGACCTCTTCTAACCCACAGAGGGGTCACCTGTTTGAGTCACCATTGGAGTCGCGTTCCTTGGGTCTAAATCAATAAAACCATGTTGAGAAATCAGTTTTCACAAATGTTGCAACGAATATGTCGTCCTCCTCTCCCCGCCTACACTACCTGCTTAATGTTAGAGCCGCCGGAACAGCCTTGTCTTCGAGAGATCCCCTCGATGAATGTCCCACTTACCTCTTTACATCACATTACATGCCTTTGCACTGTATATCTGACGATTGTGAGATGCTCTGGCTCCTTCTCAACATGCAACAAACAGAACAGTTACCAAGTTCACGATAAATGGGTATGAAAATGAAGTTAGACTAAAAAATGAAATACTATCCCGCGTAGAATGGTAGATTTTGCAAAATTCTTGCACGAATTATGTTTCTTATTTTGTATCAATGTATAATCATCTCAGCTTTTGTCATAAACATAATGAGATGATTATACATTGATACAAAATAAGAAACATATGCTAATAACATTAACTTTCGTCAATCAGCATCTATTAGCATTTCTCTATTGCGTTCGTCATACTACGTCATTTCAATGGATTTATTCCGTGGTTGTAGGTGAATGGTAAGCTTGAAAGCTAGTCTGCTAACAATCCTGTTGGTTGTGTGTACGATTAAAGTAGATGACAGAGGTGTCGTTGTTTATCTTAGTGCATCTGTTTTCAGGTGGTATATGTTAGGACTCTGTTTCATAGACAGTGTATCTACTGAATGTCGACACTGACAACCGTGTTCTGGATTAACTTGATTGTCCAGCAAGGGAAGAGGTCTACTACACTGAAGGATTCACATTTCATGGGAAGGTTTCAGTGTTCGTACTGCTTGCCTATCACCATGAATCAGCGCAACACATGAGGGTCAAATGACCCTCCAGACTCCAAGGTCTCATATCGTGTAATCTCATATAGTGCGCTTGTAATATAACGTTCACATTAAAAAGAAATGTGTGTGTGTGTGTGTGTGTCTACGTGCATAGGATACACCCCATAAATCCATATGGTAAAGGAAGAAAAAAAACATACTATCCATACTTAATCCGCTTTTAAAATTAGTAAAATAGCTTATTTGAAGCAGGTTAGTGGCATGTGAGATAAGCGATGAATAGAGCCGGTACATAAAATTGCAAGGAAGGATGACGTGCATAAGTAAAGACGACATATTGACTTGGAAATTTAGTTTTATGCTATAAAAATCTTACCGAAGTTTAGACGATAACTGATGAATTCATTAAGATCAAACCGTATGACATTCAGAAGAGTAGCACACTGAACATTATTGGGTAAAGGATTTATGGCAAGGAAATTTATGATTTCTTAGCTGATGAGTTGGACAGTAGGAACCTTTTATTCATACAAAAGCTCCCCTCCCCTATTTTCTTTTTCTTTTAAGTGTATTCCTATAAAAAATACCTTGCATCAAAAAAGTCGTATTTTCTAGCTTGTAACTCAATACATAAGAGTAACCATGAGATGAATTTATACATATTTGTTTTTATGTACACTATGTACTTCTTTAGTTTCAAAGTATATAATATCAAGTCTCAAGATAAGTTGTTCATGAGGATTTATTTTCAAAGAGAGAGATACTTATAGACCAGCAAATAAAGATACAAATAATCAATAGGTGGGCTCTCACCCTCCGGTAGGCGAACCATAATATATCAGTAGACGCCCCGCACACCCAGGCATTGTTTAGGTAGTCTACTACAGTAAGTGAAGTGAGATAATATAAGCCTCGTGGATTGTCCTTCTCATTCATTAATTTAGTCGTCTTTCAAGGTAAATAAGCAAACCATAGCACTTTTATTTTGATTTTGTTATACTTTCTGCTTTACAGAGAACTTGTTGCACAGAACACTTTGAACCAAGTGATGTATGAAGTAAGGTTCACCGAGTTCCATGACCAGCAGAAATGTATTTAAGTGATATCAAGGCTGTGTTTCAGATGGGTTGATTGTTGAGTGTAGGGGCATTGGGAATTCGACTGTGGAGTGTTATGTCTAATGATTTTACGTGTTAATTTATAATTTTTAGAATGAAGAAAGGCTGCAAGCGGTAATTTTTACACCTCGTCCTATCATAAACGATTAGTCGGGAAGGCGGTAAAATTGCCGTTTCGGACATCCATCAGTTTACGTCAGAAATGAAGGTCAGAAACGTTCAATAGACATAAAAAAACATTGGAAAATCAATTTGAACCAAATCAACTTTATTTTAGCAAATGTAACGAAATCTGACAAAATTCGCTGCACATTCGAAACGGTAATAATGCCGGGAGGGCTATAAAGATCACGGAAAATGTGGTGTTCATCACTGAAAAATCCAAGTGAAACTGGTAAAAGTTTAGTTTAGTTCCGCGTTGGTATTACTTGATTTTGTTCTGCAGGGCTGATGCAGTGTTCAGAGAATACAGTAAGAGTTGAAGTGCATGAATTTGAGTATTGATATATTAAATTTGCATCTAATAAGACATCATTATTATATCTGGGGAAACTGTGGGATTAGATAATGTAAAAGTAGGTAATACACTTATCAAAAATCTAAAGTACATATGGAAACCTTACCTAACTGCCTAATCAATTATGGTCCATGTTGATATTCAACTTTCTTTTTGATATACCGTGTGTCATATATGTCTAACCCCTGATTGAGTACTGGCCATGCTATCCTCACCTGCAAATAAATTTAATGTATGTAAATTATTACTGTTATTTTGGCAACTAGTTGAGGTTTATGTAGGATGAGTTCTTAAAGTTTAACCCAACATTTTCCCAGATATACTTAGCTCTCAGTACCATTCCTTTATTCAGTAAAATTTAGTAAAAGATGGTGCTCAGATTCATACTACATATCTGTTATTATATTCTTTAAACACTATATTAGCATTGCAGAACAAAATCACTGTTCTGCTTAGGCCTACGAGGCCAGTTTATTCGACGGTTTTGAAAGACAGAAAATTAGATTTGAAGTTGTAAGTATAAAATAAAATTCCCACAAGAAAAAGTTGTGCCTTAAGACAGCATGTTAAGTATTACCTGCTTCATCATTGCAATTGACACTATGTAGACACTATTCTAGAGGAAGTTAAATTGTTCCATTTTGTTGATGATTTGGCTATCTCTCGTGAATCATCTGAAGTTGCTTTAAGATGCTTGCAGGCTACTGTTTATTAGATTACCAACTGGTCACATAACTGTAGCTTTAATTTCTCTCTATCTTTCTATATCTCTGATGCCCGATCCCTCTGGGAACTCCCAACAATTTGGGTGGACACAACAAAAGAGTCTCCATTCATCCCAGTCCTTACATGCCTCTCTTGCATACACCATTCCATGTATTCTTCCACCATTTCTCTCCTTCCAGTACTCTTCACTTTCTTTCCCCATATCACAGGAGTCTTCCTCTAACACTCACCCCTTTAATTGTACTATCATATGCTTCCTTTTCAATTCTCTGTTATGTATTCTTTCCACATTTCCTAACCACCTGAGAGTGTTACCTTTCACCCACTCTGCTACTCCATAGTTCATTCCTTATGCATTCCCTGTCATACCAAGTCTCTCATACACCCCTTTATTTCTTCATTCCATCTAATATTACTGCATGGTCATTTCAAATAGCTCATTTCCACAGCTTCGATTCTTGGCCTCTGTGACTGATTCCATGTCCATGTTTTGTCTGCATAGGTCAGGATCAGGACTATGCTGTCCCTTAATCCTTTCTTCACTTCCATATTTACACCTCTACCTTTCATTATTCTATTAAGGGACGTGATGACTTTCCTACCCTGTACTACTCTCCCTTGCTTTTCCTTCCATATCACCAAACATACCAAAATAACTCCTAAATATTTAAAGTCTGTCACCTCTTTGAGTTTTTCTCCCCCCATAGCTGTAACACAGTTTAGTATATTGTCTTCTTTCAATCTGTAGTGTTTTGGAGAATATGCACTTTTGCTCTTTTTCCTTCAAATTTTAATTGTACTCGTATTTACATTCAGTCAACTGTGCTTACACTGGTCATAAAACACACTTACAGTCTTTTTCAAGTATTTACCTTCAGTCAGCTATGCTTACTCTGGTCATGAAACACACTTACAATCTTTTTCATCTCTTCACTCTAATCAAAGAACACAGAATCATGCACAAACAGGCTTGACACTAGCCACCATACCTCACCACTACGGTCCATCTCCACCCCCTTTCCCTAGTTTTGCTTTCATCCCTCTTATCACTCCATCCATACATATGTTAACTATCCATGGTGACATAACACAGCCCTACCTCACACCCACATGTCTGCTGAAACTTTCACTCAACTCTTCATCCATTCATACACCTGCATTTACTGTTCTACAGAAGGCTTTCACACGATTCAACAGATGTCCCTTTACCCATATATCTTTAACTCTTCCCTTAAAACTTTTCACTCGACTTTGTCTAACACTTTCTCCAGATCCATAAAAGCTTCATACAGTTTTTTACCTTTTGTTATATACTTTTCTACAGAGATTTTCACCCAAAAAATCTGATCCGCACATCCCCTACCTTTTCTGAAACCCCCTTGTTCCTCACTTATTCTGCATCAAGAACAGTTTATTAAGCCATAGAGGAAAGTACTTGCTTTGTTCCTTCTTTTGGAAAGTATTAATACAGTAGGGGAGGATTTCCAGTCCCCTCCTGCTTCCACCTCTTAGTTGCTTACTGTGACAATTAGGAAATACGTGTATTGTTGTCTTTCTCCCTTACCCCATATTATTATTTGTTATAGTTTATTATTATTATTGATGATAAGTACCTAGATGTGTGATAGAAAAACATGAAATATGAAATTACTATTGAGGTTTTTGTTTTGTTGCTTAGAAGCTTCTGTTAACCTAATTTATGTGGCCTCAGGTACCCTCACCCTTTCTCCTAGTGAGTTACAATTTTTGCAGAGTCACCTCTAGAAAATATGGATGCACATGAACTATGAAGCAATGAAAAAGTCAGTTAATAGATTATAACACTGCCTGTATGATTGAAAACACTCACACACTCCATCCAAAGGTGGAGGTATTGCAAAGTTCTGTTTCCCACCCATTGACAAACAAACCAACTTGTCTGTAGGCCTTTGGTGGTCTGTATTACATATGCACACCATCAGGAATGTGCAAATACCTAAACAACAATGAAATATTGCAAAACCAAACTATAATCAACTTATTATGTAGCTAATACCAGATGGTAGAGGTGGAGGGGCAGAGACATTTATACGGTAAATTTTCTAGACATCCAGAGGCCATTGTCACTATTATATGGTCTCAGCAAGTTTACATTATAGTTTTGAACACTTTTTTCAGAGTCTGTTAATCCACCACATCTTTAATACAACTTGTATGACGTAAGCTGTAAATAGATGATGATTAAGTAATGGAGTTTGAGATGATGTCTTTGTGGATAGCAAATTATGATTGGGGTAGTTTTCTTATATATGGGTTGGTGTATCATGTACCTTGGCAGTTTATAGTTACCATAGTTACCCCTTTGACATGCTTTTTAAAAGTACTAAGTTTAAAACTACAATAACTAGTTTCCACACAGAACAGGCAAACTTATGAAAACTGTCCCACACAGGAATGTATGAATGGAATGTATAATGAAATACAAGATATAATACAAAAGTAACCGCATCATTAGTATTTATGTACTGTAAAAACTGAAATATATAGCTTATAGCCTCTGATACATTATTCTGCTTTGATAGAAAATTTAGGGAGTTGTTTACACACAAGTTTGACACCCAGGATTAAGAGATACTATTGCTTTGCTTAATTTCATGGCAATACTAGAAATTTATTACGTGGAATATGATATTAGCCATGCTAGTTTTGCAGTTTAGCACCTGTGAAGATTTTTTATTATCCTTTGTATTGTAGATTTCCCCTCCTTTTTATGAGATTTTATTCAATTTCCAGCTTGCAAGATGGTCTCTATTGAAGTCCCTGCTGAGTATGGGTACTGTGTTTTGGTTGCTGTGTTCTCCATTTTTATGCTGACCTGGAAGGCTATGAAAGTGAGTTCTATAGGCAAATGACAGTAGCTCATTAGAATATAAGGTTTATATAGTAAAATTTGACAAAATGTGATATAGTGTATATGGTTAACTCAAGCATATATTTATATACTTATTTATTTATCATACTTGATCGCTGTTTCCCACGTTAGTGAGGGAGCGCCAGGAAACAGATGAAGAAAGATCCATTCACTCACATGCACACATATATACATACATGTGCATATATGCACAATACATACATATACATACCAACATATACATGTATACATACATATACATACACATGACAGCTAGAGACTGAATGTGAGCGAATGTGGCTGTTTCGTCTGTCTCATGGCGCTACCTTGCCTGCGCGGGGTTGGCAGTGCTAATTCCCGTGGGGCGGGGTGGCATCAGGAGTGGATGGGGGCGAGCAAGTGTGAATATGTACATGTGTATA
>JAYMFT010251005.1:0-10904 GCA_038088735.1 Panulirus argus
CTGACCCATAACTATTGTCTCCAGTATCACTCGCCCTCACACTTTCTCTCTCTCTCTTGTGTGTGTGTGTGTGTGTGTGTGTGTGTGTGTGTGTGTGTGTGTGTGTGTGTGTGTGTGTGCATATGTGCGTGTGCATGTGTGTGTGTGTGTGTGTGTGTGTGTGTGTGTGTGTGATTAGTGTTAGTGTGGTAAGGAAGAGAGTTTTACATTCATGTAGTCCCATCTCTTAACCTTTATGTATATATGTATCATGTCTTTACTCCTATGTATGTATATTTGTATGTATGTATGTACACACACACACACAGCCTAGGCCAGGTACCCATTTATCAGCAAGCCTCAAGGGGAGGATGAACTCCTCAGTAGGGTGTAGGCTGAATGCCACAACAAGGATTCAAACCCACACTGGTCCAACCCCACACTGGCCCATGTTAACTCATGGTCAAGAACACTACCCATTACATCACAGATGCCCATGTGTGATCACTAGTTGTGCTTTAGATGGAGAGAGTTCTATACTCGGGCTGCCCCTTCTTCTTAACCTCTTATGTGTGTACTGTCTCTTTACTCCTGTCCGTGCCTTAAAAAAAAAAAAAAAAAGAAAAAAAAAAAAGTACACACACACACACACACAAACACTACTTCATGCCAGGTGTGTATGCATGTGTGTGTGTATCTAATCGCCTATTTATACACTAAGCGAAGGGAGTTTTACACTCCTAGAGCCCCAACTCTTGAACATTCTTTACTATTATACAATTTAAATTTACGTATTCTGCCTGTATTTATCTTATTCCATTCACCCACATCATTTTTAACTTTTAACAAGTTTTTTGCTTAATTCTATGTAATGTCCTCTTGCTGCTTTAACTCCAAGAATGGTTCACTATCTACATCATCCGTCAAAAATATTTAAAAGGTTGTGATCTCTCTTCCAAGGAAGGCAAATTTAAAGCCCTTAACCTCTCCTGTAACACAGTTCTCTTAATTCTGGTACTACCTTTGTTGCCCTCCTCTAAACCATCTCTATTTGCTCTTTACATGTGGTGACCAAACTTGAGAAGCATATTCTAATTTTGGCCTTATGTATGATACGATCAACTTGCTAAAAGTTCCTTATCCATATACTTGAAAGCTATTCTAATATTTGCCAGTAGAAACTTATTTCTCAAACAATTCTCCAAATGTGGGACTCTGGTGACAGGTTGGGGAAACTCATAAGTCCTTCTCACACAGATTCCTGAGTTTATTTCCTGCTACATAACGATCATACTGAGGCCTTCTTTCACTCTGTCTCATCCTTAGCACTTTATATTTGCTTGGGCTCTGGGTTTAACTTTATCAAGTATGAATCAGACCAACTTTGGAGTCTGTTCAGGTCCCCTTGTAAGTTGATACCATCCTGCTCAATTTTCACTTCCCTCACAACCTTTGCATCATCTGCAAACACTTTCCTTGGGTAGACAAAATCTGGTCCATGTTAATGCCTCCAAGTCTCTGTTTCTATCCATCTCTTGGTCAAAAGCTCCTCACAACTCTCATCTCTCCTTTAACAGTTCTGTAATTTCACCTCTTGACTCAATGAACATACTTGGTATTACTGTGACATCCACTCTTTCTTGGAAACCCCACATTCTGGGAATAGCTAAGTCTGCTTCTAAGAAATTGGGTGTCCTGTTTAGATGTCGTTACTTCTTTTTCTTCTGAACAGGCGCTCAATTTACACAAAGGATTGATTCATCCTTGTATGGAGTACTGCTCTCACATCCTTACTTGACAGAGTTGAGTCGGAAGCAGCCCAACTTATCAACTCTCCCAGGCAAACTTCCAAACATGATTCTCTTGCCCTAAAGCAGAAAGATGGCTCACTTTCCCTTTTCTATAGGTATTACTTTAGTTCTTGCTCCCGAGAGCAGCCTGCTTGTGTGCCCCCACCATTAGCTAGACCACACAATACTTAGCAAGCTGTTGTGCCACATGATCACTGTGTGGTCATCAGCAACTCAATGGTGGGCCATTTTGATAAATGCTTCTTTCCCTACACCTCAAAGCTTTGGAATTCTCAAACTTCTCATGTCTTAACCAATTACTATGGCCTGGCATATTTTAAGACAGGTTGTTCACTTCCACAAAATCTGTAAAAAACTTTCCCTTGTCTTTTCTTTTTCTCTTTCATAATTCTCTCTATATTTCAATTAAGGTCCAGCCTTGATGTGGACTTTTGCCTGTGACTGGAGCCTTAAAAAAAAAAAAAAAAAAAAAAAAAAAAAAAAAAAAAGTTGGAGTCCGTACCTTCAGATAAGCCACTGACATTAATCAAGAAGAGTAATGGTTCCACTGAACACTTTGAAATTCCACTTGTCAACATCAAAGAAGTTTCCCCCCTTATTCCCACCAGGTGATCCAGCTTCTGAATCAGCCTCCATTGCAGTACAGTGCCAAATGCTTTCTGGCAGTACACAAAATCCATCCAGCCTTCCATACTGTCTAAGACACTGTTCACTCTCTCACAAAAATCAAAGAGGTTTGTTGCACAAAGCCTTTTCCTAAAACCAAGCTGTCTCTTAATTAGGCAATTTCTTCCTTGTATAAAGTGACCCACTTGTTTTCAAATCAACTTTTCCAGAACATGATAAACCACACTCATTGGTGAGAACTGGTCTGAGGTTCAGTACCTGTTGCTGGTCTCCTTTTTTAAAGACAGGTGTTATGTCTGCCCTTTTCCATCCACCCGTAGCATTCTGCCTCTCTCCAGTAACATGAACAGTATTTCAAAAAGTTTATCTAGCTTATCTGTACACTTCTTCAGCACATATGAACAATAAGAATTGTACTGGTCAAGACCTTCTAGTAATCTGTTAAGTCAAGACCTTCTAGTAATCTGTTAACGTCTTTTCTATTTATCTCAAGTGTTTTCTAAAATCTCCAACCCATTCCATCTCACAGTGTCTTCCACTGTGAAAATACTTTAAACCTTGTTATTCAGTTCATCATATGTACTTACATCACCCTCCACAATTCTTCCCTGATTAGCTGCTTTGTAACTAACAATCTATTCATGATGAATTTACGGAAAAGTTTTCGATTTTTTCCTGCCTTGTCCACAATATTCTTTTCAGTTTCTCTGTCCCTCATTCCATATCCTTCTATACTCCTCCCTTGCTCTTCTATACCTTGCAAATGCTGGCTGGCTTGAGTGCCATTTATGTCTCTGCCACTGCTTATCTCAAAGCTCTCCCGCATCTGACACCTTTTTCTACACAATTCCTTCCTCTTTCTTACCACTCCCTCTGTATTTGAGGCTGGAGGTACTCCTCCAATGTAAATTTCACAAAACTTCTCATCAGAAAACCCTGGTTCCTGGCTACTGAACTCCAATTTCTAATCAATGTTAGCACAGAAATCACTGAGGTTTGTGTACTATTCACAATTATAACTCCTCTCTATGTCTTGTCTCAAATCCGCTTTTTATGTGTCTCCATTTAGCACATAGTCAAATTTAAGCATTACACAATCACTTTTTCCAACATGATGTCCAAGGGTAGTTTGTGAAGATAAGATATAGTAATGGTGGTATATCATTCCCTCTTATACAAACTAGTGCACTCTCAGACA
Organism: Panulirus argus; assembly: GCA_038088735.1. Lineage (NCBI taxonomy): Eukaryota > Metazoa > Arthropoda > Malacostraca > Decapoda > Palinuridae > Panulirus > Panulirus argus. The sequence continues at coordinate 3,616 of JAYMFT010251005.1, forward strand.
TGATGGTACAGAAAATTTTCCTGCATACACTTGAAAAACTTGTTTCCAAGACCCTATCACCATGAGACTCCAATTTCTCCTAAGCTGTCTCTTCATGATGAAATACCCAATTATTTGTACTTTACCATCTCTGAGACTTAAGTGTTTTACAGCTTTAAGTACTATATTGCTAGTCCCTTCATTATCATCATTGTATATACTTTCTTGATAATTACATTTTATTGGAGAATTGTACAATATTATCACCACTATGCAATTCTTTCCAACAGTTAATCTTCCCATTATGCACTGTCTTAATGGGCAATCCTCCACTATTTCTTGAACCTAAGGCTATCTTCTATTAGGGGGCCAATCCTTCCCCCCTCTTTTGCCTTCTTTTTCCCTCTACACTATTATTTACTCCTCTGGGCAAAGCAGGTAAGATGTTATCTCTTTCATAAGCTTTGTCTCCAAAAATGTCAGATGCACTTTCCCTTAAATGATTCCTTCAATTCCAGCTCTTTACCATTAGCTATCAATCAATCAAAATTTGAGTACATTACTTTCAGTTTGACATAACCACCTCCAAAAACTCCTGTCCTCTCTACAATGACGGCAGAGCTACTTTGACCTCTTGCCTTGTTTGGCATCTCCAGTTTTTGTCTCATATGACGAAACATTTTCTTACTTCCAAACAAGAATACTAGCCTTTCTTCCTTGGAGAACTTCTTAGGATCCATAGCTAGCTACTGGTAAAGGAAAAATATTACCCAAAACAGATAAAGCAAAAGCATCATAAAACACAAAGACAGCCACCAATAGTTTCATACCTACACTCTTAATACCAAAGGGAAACTGAGATAGCACACCAAGTCATCTAATCTATCAGACCATATCATGCTACCAGACAAATGATAACCCCACCATCAGCAAGTAACATGATTTGTTTAATAAATAAAACATGGCACATGAAAGCCTTATTTCAAGTGGTAATTGTCAAACAATTTTTGTGGAGACTGTTTTGTATATGTGCATACATATATTTTTTTCTTTCTTCTTTCTTTCATTCTAGTTTGCTATTTTCTGTGTTAGCAAAGTAGCATCAAGAGCAGATGAAGAAAAGGACTCATTTGCTCACATCCATTTTCTAGCTGTCATGTGTAATGGACCAAAACCATCGCCTCAATCCACGACCAGCCCTCAAAGACCTTCTTGTGGCTTCCCCTGGCTGTTTCATATACCTTGCTTCAGTCCAATGACAGTACAGTACCACCTGTATACTGCATCACTCCAATTCACTCTATCCTATGGATGTGTTTTACCCTCCAGCATGTTCAGGGCTGGAGCACTCAAAATCTGTTTCTCTCCATCCTTTCATCTCCAATTACTAATATCTATACTATGTAACAAATTATTGCTAATATATGTGCTGGTGCTCTCAGACACTGCCAGGAAGTGGGAAAGTACCTTTGACAAGGATGTGTCATCATCTGCACATATAAGAAATTACATCATCAATGAGGACTTTTTCAACCCCAAAGGAGTTCACATTACCCTACTCCTGCATGCAGCACAATCTCAAACCTGCCAGAGCCCAATAAGATAGGTCCCAGGGTTGCATAATAAATCTATTAAATATATCCCATGCAAACCAGTGTAAAAGTCCTCTTAAACGTAAATGACTTAACAGTGACATGATTGCAACCTGATATTGAACAAGTAACAGCATACATGCAATGCTAAATCATGCATTTAGAACACTGGCTCACTTAAAAGTGAATATCTACATAACTAAAGAAGTCCAACAGCACCATCACTTCAGTCCATCTTTTACATGAATAAAACTGAAAAAGCCTGTCTACTGTCAGTGCGCTCAGTGTATGTTAAGACAGGATAACTTTACAATGAAAAATCATGTGAAAAACTATATTTCAAGTTTAAAAGTGTTTCACTAAGGAGGAAAACATAATCTCATCACCAGCATGATGGAATGAGGAGGATTTGGAGAGCATTGTAATTTCTGTCTGGGAAATGACAGGAAAACCAACTTAAATGGTTACTACTCTAATGTATACTACTCCATTTACAAGGCTGGGAGAAATTTCATTTCCTTACAAACATTCTCATAAATTGCAATATAAATGTATTAGTTATACAACCATTAACAAGTCAAGCAACAAGTCAAGCAATGATTTGTTCAAATAAGGTCAGAAGAGTTTCTGGAACAGTAACACTTACACATTTCCACACTCATTAATGAACCGAGTTTCATTATTCTGCACATTCAGTACATATTCCTCATTCAATAATACCTTAGTAAAAAGATAAGACGTCAAATGATTTCAAGAATTTCACTCTCTGCCATAAAACCTTTCAAAAAATTAGAAACAAAAATGCACAGTATGATCTCAAAGTATGACTTGCCTTGATGTGGTTAAAATAAGATCTGAGAGCTCTATCTGACAATTATAATTACTAGTGCATCTCCTTTACAAGAATTTCTGCAAATCAGAAAATCAATTACTTCATATAGTGAAAAATCTTCAGCTAAAATATCGTCTGAGAACCAGTTTCACATGAAAGTTCTTTCATGCAAGTACTTTTATAATAAATCTTAGCATCTTAAATAAATAACATTATAGTTTGTTTTTTGCTTCATATCAGCTATTGAACTATCAGCCATTAATCTCAAAAAATTAATCATCAACCTGACTAAAATCAAAAATTATTCCTTCCTCACTTTTTTCTACGACCATTTTACAGTGGCAAGATAGATGTGCTTATTGAAATTCATTACTTTCAAATTCTTCATTTATCATCTGTCACTATATCCTGCCAGATCATTTACAGTATATTCTATGAATCATATATTAACATTCAATCATTTATACACAATACATACAGTTCATTGTGATCAATATTTTACCATCATGTGTAATACACAATATTTTCAAGTACAAATGTTTAAACTAAAATATTCAAATTTCAGGCCTAGAAACAAACTATGCTTATGCTGCCAGAATTGATGAGAAGTGATAAATCATTTTTCTCAATAAAACTCGCAATAAAACTCAGTCATTCTTTCAAGAGGAAAAGGGATAATTTCATGATTACTTAAAACTCCCTCGCTCTCATAGGTAGTAAGTGGTAAGCAGCCACTAAACAGGGAGGTAATTCTGGTACTCAACACCAGGGGAGTGAAGAACCAGTTGTATCTGGTATTACAGTAATGAAGGCACTTTACAATATTGCAGATGGGATTCCTTTCTCTCATAAGAATAAACAATAAAATCTTAGCATTATATTCTCATGTGGTGAGCAGTAAGCACTGGCACTATCCCTGCCTCTAGGCAAAATCTCATCGTAAATACTTACAAGTAAGTATTTTCAGGGAAAGATAATAAATGGGTAATTTGAGAATAATGAAGGGGTAAATTGAAATGAAAATGACAATGAGGACTTGCAAGGGTCAGATGCCTACCACATCAAAAGTCATATAAATGTGGAAAAGTGTAATATGAAATCTAAACCAAAGAACAAGGTTACTACAGGCATAATAATGACATACAAACCACCAAAGATGGTGATGACAGAGTTCAGTGAAGTACAAATACAAACTGAGGAGTAACTGAATAATACACACAAATCTGAACCAACAGTAATTAAATCAAGTGACTTTAATTCTGATTTTATAAAAGGGGTAAAAAGTGGAAGAGAATTTGGATGCAAATACATACAAAAATCAGTTAATACTGCACTGGCAAATGAAAGAGAACAGATGAATAGCCAAAGCTCATATGTGCGACATCCACCTCAGCACAGGTTATACACAAACCTACAAAAAATAATACCACCAATGACTTACTATTACCAAAAGTCAGTGCATTCATCACAAACACCAAAGTCACAAAAACCAGAATCTCTGAGCATAACATCACTGAAGTGTCAACTAACTTTACATCAATACTGGTTGAAGACAGACAAAACAAAGCATGGAATGACAATCAATATAACCAACTTAAATTTTTACTTAACTAAAATAAAATGGAATGAAGCTAATAACCTGAAAGCAAATACAATGTGGAGCAAAGTTCTCAACAGCAGTCATGCAAAAACAAATACAACAGTTTTTTACCAGTGTATAAGTATAATGGTTACAAGCTCCTGAACCTTTCAGGTATAAACTAAACAATATCATGTGAGAATCAGGACTGTGTTTGAACAAAATGTACAATAAAGACAAAACTGGTTAATTTTGGAATTCATTACCATAAAATACTCAAGCTATGAGAAGTTAGCCATCAGCACATGGCAGAAAGATCAGCAGAAAAGACTTTCTGAAAATGCAGATGGCAGCAATTATTTGATATCTGTAACTGTGTGCAATTCAAGAAAGTCATTGCATGAACTGGCTTCCTGTACTCTATTACATACACTCTGCATATGAACTTAGCCTTGATCCTGTGTATGAACTCCATAATCCAACCTATGGATCATGGAATCATACTGGCCTGAAAGGGACTCTCCAAAAGGAAATTTTTGGGTGAAGTCATGACATCGTTGGAGGAAACTGAGACAGGAGTTGAAGGTAAAAGAGATAACAGAAAGTTGAAGAATATCAAGTCCAACTATATTAAGTCTTCTATCTTCAAACAGGAAAGTGCTTAAAAGTACTTCAAAGTGTAAACCCTTCAAACTGCTAAAAGAAGCTATTATATGAGAGTGATATCTCAATGGATTAAAAGTTCTGACCACCAAGACTACCAACATATTCTGCCACTGGCTGGGAAAACAGCTGCAACTTTGTAAGAAAAAAAAGACACATAATGAAGATGATGATGAATCCAAAGACAAGCCTTTCTTTAATATGTTGAAGGCTCCTGGCATGGACAGAAGTCCACATCAAGGCTGGGCCCTAATTGAAATAGAGAGAGGATTAAGAAACAAGGAAAAATAAAGACAGGGAAAGTATTTATGAATCTTTGAAAAAGTGAAAGACCTGTCTTTTGAAATGAGCCAGGTCATAGTTACTGGGAAAGACATGAGAAGGTAGAGAGAAACTTTCAGGGCTGCTTTAATGTGATAATAAATTTCATCAATCAAACTTCTCGTGTGGCAATCAAGGTTTATTATCAACATTTGTGAGCTCTAAGCAAGATGGTGATTCATGAAAAACTCCACAAATCATGCTAATTTAAGAATGATAACTTCTTAAAGCCTGTCCCTCCTTTAAAATCAGTCTATTGAAAGCTGCATCTCAAATCCAGTAACTAAAATGCCATCTGTTCCATCTGGTTTATCCATTATAATTCCTCAAACACCCTTGCAAATAATGAAAAGTGAATGAAAATAACTTGTACATAAGTTGTAATACCATGTACTGTTTGGAGTAATATTTTGAATATAATTTTTCTACCCTTACTTATGTTTATTCTTGTCTTTTTACTTTTTTTTTTCAACCTAATGGACCTTCAGGTCAACAGACCAACCTTGCCTCATGTCACACATTTAAAGGTGGAAGATAAACACAATAAAATGACTGAAGGTATGGTTAATGCAGAAAGGATACAGAAATTGTAGTTGTATGCAGTACAGGGTAAATGAATCATTAGGTCCCTCAACAGAATAATGAAGGACAGGGGTGTAAGTATGGAAGTGAAGAAAGGGATATAGGTCAGCATAATCTCCACAACCCTGATTTATTCAACTGAAACATGGACATGGGATGAGTCATAGAGGTCAAGAATCTACAATGTGGAAACGAGTTATCTGAGAGGAGCATGTAGTATGACTAGATAGAAAGAAGTAAAAAAATGGGTGTATGAGAAATCTGGTGTGGCTGGGAATGAATTGTGGAGTGGTAGAGTGGGTGAAATGTAATACTTTGAGGTGGTCTGGACATGTGGAAAGAGTGTAAGATGGGGAGTTTAAAAGGAGAATGTGTAATAGTACGACTAATGGGGTTGTCGTGAGAAAGACCATGTGTAACATGGGGAAAAAGAGTGGAAAAGTAGTGGAGGGAGAGAAATGGGGGAAGAATGTGTGGAATGGTGTATGTGAGGGAGGCACTTATTAATTAAGGGAGGGATTTATTAATTAAGTCTGGGTTAGAACCGTCTAAGAAATGCTTTATTAAATTCTTCATGTTAAGATTTTCTTTTGTTTGTTGTTATACGTCAGTTAGTTTTTCGTAAGCAAATTGCATTTGGGGAATCTAATAAATATGTGCTCTATAGTTTCAGTTCTGCTGCACACATACATTGCGGGGGAAAAGCTTTATTGGTTAAAGGCTGAAGGTGGGTTAGATATGTAGTGTTCATTCAAAGGCTCAAAGGCCAGTGCAGGTGAGCACGACCATCTCCAGTCTAATGGAATGGAAGGAGGTTGAACAGTTGCCTATTTCAAGTTCGAAATTATTTCAAATGCTAGGTTGGTCCACTGACTGTCATAGTAGATATTGTGACTTTTCCACAGAGAGCCATAGAAACCAGTATTTTTTAATCTCCTTGAGTTCTACAAACAACTTAGCAATTTTGTCTGCCTATTCATTGTCATAAATGTTATAATTACAGATGCCCAGATCAAAATAATGAATTTATGGCATATATGCAGTTTATTTCTAATGCGGCTCTGTATCTCATTTGTATCTGTTGAACCTGAATTTATAGCTTTAAGTGCTGACTGAGCCTGACAAGCCAGAAAATTTATCTTAACTGGAAATTATGCATTAATCTATGACTTAACAGAAAACAGATGTATAATTAGGCAGGTGGAACCTGAGGAAACAGTCAATTATACAAACATGTGCAAGTGTAGATATGGATATAATCAGGACATTTCTCCATTAATTCCCAAAGTCACTCGTGGGCCACCACTTCTTGTGCATTACATTTGTTGGAAGGAAGCCAGTGTGTTGATGTGAATGTCTAATAGCTCATGTGGTGCTACCTTTTTTTTGCCACCAGCTGATCAACTTTCCTTATATTTACACCTATGCCTGTGCATACTTATAGGAAGTGAAGTCTGATGGCCAAAGGTAAGGCACCCCTAATGACTGAGAGGTAATCATCAGCGCTAACAGCATTATGATCCTGCCCTGCACCTCTCCCAAGGTATGTCTCAAACTGAAAGGTTTAGCACCAAGCAGTTCCATTTCCTGGCTTCATAACACTATACATGAAAATTAAGTGTTCTTAGCAAAATCAAAGGAAAGGTACTTTTTTTTTTTTTTTAAAGGCTCCAGTCACGGACAAAAGTCCACATCAAGGCTGGGCCCTAATTGAAATATAGAGAGAGTTGAGAAATTGGGA